>JAJOZX010001699.1:337500-397500 GCA_023014485.1 Bathynomus jamesi
ATTGCAATAATTATAAGTCTGGGATTTTCTTTATTACTGTTATTTGCAATCCATTCTCTGCTCAAACACTATAAGTATAGGCTTTTTCCCCTCAAGTAATCAGTCAGGAGGACCATGCAGAGATTGGTACAGCGTTCAGGCCAACAAATCCAGACAATTTCTCTGATTCATTGTTATAATTTTTACGAGCATCATTGGAAACGGCGTTATCCACTCACCTACGGATGCTGGCTAGCTCATTAGGTAACACCGTTTCCCTGAGGTCAGTAGTTCGATTCCCTCTGGTATGGTGGTAATAATAATCCGGGAGTTAGCGCAATGGTACGCACTTATCTGGCCACAGTGCTATGCCAGTTTCTGGCCTTCCCGACTATTATATGATATATCAGTATGGAAGAATCCTTTTAAAACGTTGGCTATTCATATCAAATTTTTATCCCTATCTCTTATATAAGAGATACATACACAGGTAATATGTATCTCTTATATAAGAGATAGATATTACCTGTATATGAGATATGTATTTCTATGCGAATACATTCGAATACCATTTGTCGAGTATTCGTATATTGAATGAAATTTTTTCTTCACCTATTCATATTCTGTGAATATCTCATAAATAATTTAAAAAAAACATTTGCAGATATTGAAAACGATTTTAAGTATTCATTTACAGAACAATATTTTTCAACTATATATATATATATATATATATAGGGTGAACCAAATGTAGGTGGACAGTAAATGATAACGTTTATTTTGAGAATACATATTTAATTTTTTGTATACTATAATACAAAATAAAATTTAAATAAATTTAGTTATAATATTTAATATAATAAAACACAAACACCATAGTTATAATGAACACCATAGTTATAATATAATATAACACAAACCGTATTCAACCTACTGTCCACCTACTTTTGGTTCACCGTGTATATATATATATATATATATATTAGTGATGTAGCGGATGTCATTTTTTTCACATCCGCGGATGCGGATGCGGATGTTTTTTCAACATCCGCGGATGCGGATGCGGATGTCTACATTTTCGTTATTTTTTAGGATATATTCGAGATTTGTTGTGTTTAACGTATATAATAAGTTATTATATAGAGAGAGCTGTAGCTATAATGTAGTATAATTGATTAATTGTACAATAATTGCTGTACTTTTCTCTGAACATATAAAATAATATCAGCATCTAACTAATATAGAAATCAATTAGTGAATTCGTCCGCAAATAAATTCGTTATATTTGTTGAATTTCAGCCACAATTAGAAACCATAATTGTGTTACCAGGATGCGGGACGTGAACCCAACTCAAATGCACCCCACCGACCTCTTTCCCCAACCTCCACCCTTATAGAAAGAGATCTTTAATTAGCTTGATAACTATTTATATTAAGTTTAAAGTTTTATTAGGCATATTTATAAATGAGTAATTAAAATAAAGTAAACTAAGATGTTCATCGTTTAATGTTCAAACTTAATTATAGGAAGGTTATGCTTAAGGAACATTAATTTTTCTGCCTTTTCTGCTGCCAGTCTGTTTCTCTTTTCATCATATATTAATCCAGCACTGCTAAATAATCTCTCGCTTGGTACGTTTGTTGGAGGACAGGCTAAATGTTTCCTTGCAAGTTTACTCAAGTATGGATAGATATTCTGCGTATTTTTCCACCAACTAATAGGATTGTCACATGCAGCCAGGCGTTTTTCTTGGTGATAGCTCTCGATCATTTTTACTCATCTTTTGACATCGCGTAGGTCTCGTCATTGCTGCTTGACTCAAGAAACTGAGAGACAGATTCTGTGGTAGATTTGCTTGTTGAAGGTGTTGGTTCTGTCACTGAAACTTTTATTCTTTTGGTGGTGGCGAAGCGACAGATTCAAGAGATTGAAGCTCTTCAACTGCTTTGCCAAGTGATGATTTAACTCGTTCTAATGTACTAGGTGAAAATAACTTAGCTTTGTAACGTGGATCTAAGTAGGTTGCAAGAGAGTAACTTCATACAAGAACAGCCTCTCGTCTTGTCGCTTGCATCACTTTTGCGCACAATGAACTAGTTCTATTAATATAGTAGAATTTGATAATTTCCCGCTTATTAATGACATTTTATCTCAACGGTCCACATCCGCACGACATCCGCAGTCCAAAGTGCGGATGCGGGTGCGGATGCGGATGCGAGAAAATGTGCGGATGTTCCGCGGATGCGGATGCGGATGTGACCTACATCACTAATATATATATATATATATATATACTGTATATATGTATATATATATATATAAACGAAGGAAGTAAACTTATTGAATCTTTCATTATATGAAAAACAGATAATTTTGTTATTAGAGACGAAATTTTCGGCTTGATTTTGTCACTAATGTTTGTCTTTCAAAATCACCCGATCTTCGGAACATTTTGTCTAGTTTTGAGTTGCCAGAGGCATGACGATTCTTTTAGTAAATCAAATTCTTTTACACGTTGCTTTTGGTTTCCTTCATCGCCTGAAAGAAGAGGGTTGCCCCCTCGAAAAGCTTTGCGGTTTTCAGTAATTTTATGTTTTATCTTTTAAATTTTGGGGGATTTTAACTATTTAATTACTTTTTACACGTTTATTGTGTTTTCTTAACATATATATATATATATATATATATATATATATATATACATACAGTATAATCCAAACAAAGGTGCTCCTAAACAAAATATAATAGGCAATAGATTATTTTTGGGGACATCTTTCTGAATCACCCTGTAAAATTACAGTTGGAAGAGAAGATTGTGGGCACCAATCGACCAGGGAAGTACCCCCCCCGTGGAGGACGTTTGGCAGTTGACAGTTAGTGCTGGAACTCCCGTTTCTCCTGTCATTGTCCCCTTTAGCTGATCTTTTTCCGTGTCTCATCTACCCTGTGAGCAGTCCAGCATGCTCTCAAACACACACCTCTCCTTCTATTCTTCACTACACATACATACATTTTACACACTACACAATCTTCTCAAAATTTATTTAAAAAAAATAGTGTGATGAGCTTCGGAGACTGATTTCGGCTCTCTCCTTCTTACACAGGAGGAGTATTTTTGGGGTGTTCGCCCTTGGCTCCTCCTTCCTACATAAAAAATTAGAATTTATTTATGTTACTGTAAGAAAATATTGTAAGAAAACTGTAATTATTATTCTAAGTTATAGTAAATTGTAAATTGTTATTGTAAGAAAATATTCTGGTGCGATTGTCTACGAGAAACTGATACAAACAATAAGAAAACGGAACGGAACATATTCCTTATATGTAATCATATTCGTATATTCCAATACGACTGTCATTCCCATTCTCAACTGCGGTTTGGTCCGTATGTAAGATTGCTCGAAGAGAAAATTCAAATCTCAGAAAAGATTTTTCCTGATTTGGGAATTCCAAATTTGAGGGAATAGTTTACTAGTTTTTGGAAAAGTTAAAAGTTAAAAAGAGAACTTGAAGCAATTGCAGACTGGAGGGAACTTCATGTGAAAAATCTAATATAAAGTGAGAAGTCATACATTGGTAATGGGAATGGACCAATTTGAGAATTGCTTTCTGTCCTATGAGATTCTCACGAGCAGATTTCTCACTGATGAACTAGAAAAATGCAATAGGAATAAAACTGAGTGGGAAGAGACCTCATTATTACTACGCTTCACTTATAACTACACTTATTACTACACTTCTGCTCTGTACACTTAGATTTAAGTTCTTGCACTGAAATTTCTGTTGTCATGAATTTCCATCAAGTACATTTGAAGGAAAAACACTGTAAAATCAAATTCTAGTAAAATAATCAGTTCCTCGTTAAATAGTTAGATTACGGGGCTCCAATAAACCTTAGCCCCCCCCCCCCGCCCATGGCCTAAACCACTAGAGGTACAGTAAAACTAAACATACCTTACAAAGAGAATTTAATCCTGCATTTAATGAGAAACAATTAAAACTTGGTGTTCCCGCCATTGGCTTCCAAGACAGCCTGAATTCGCTTTGGTAGCTTGCCAAAAGTGACGTGAATAGATCTTGATCGTTACGCAAATTGCTAAAACGTTTCAATGTTTGCGTCAGTGTATCATTCGAAAATCGATTTGCTGCAGGTTCTTGAAACAAGAGACTTCAACCTTGTCCTTTATAACTGATCCAATGTGTTCACAGACGTTCATGTCAGGAGAATTTCCTGGCCATTCTTCATTTCCAAAGAAATCGATCTCATGGTTCCGCAACAACTGTTGAGTGGCTAATGCCTTAAAGCAGGGGGCCTTATCGTGCAGAAGTGTGACCTGATCGACATCTATAACATTGTTTGGGTTTCTTAGAAAGGGAATGACATGCTGGGATAGAATAATATCACGAAATACTGTCCATCCCAACTCTGACCATTTGGCTTCAGCACCCACATGAGCTTCTTTGCAGTGAACAAACAACACACCAACACAGTCTGGACTTTTAATAATTCGCGATAATGTTCATTGTCATCGGTTTCATCTGGTGTTGTGGCCCACACTCGATCATTTTGGTAGTTAGGCCAATGTGTTACGTAAACAAAAAATTCATCGGAGACAGCTAAATGCATGAAATCATTCACATAATTCAGATAATGGGCAAACCACATTCTGTCATCGATGTTAAGTTGAGTTTTTCTTGGCTTTGGAAGTTCATGCCAAGGCTTTAAACCTTGCCTATGACGGTACAGTCGAATGATCTCATCACTAACGATCTTTCCTCTCAACACTTCGATTTCTCTAGAAAGTTTAGCACAGCTGTTTTTCTTTTGTTTCCTGAGAGAGTGGCAAATTTGGGCGCCCAGATTTGGTTGTATCCATTTCACATTCATCCAAAGTTTTATTCCAATTTCTTTTGACGAAGTCCTCACTTCTTCGCAACTTTCTGGCAACTCATGAACGTGTTATAAAGGTGGCTCCAGCATCACGAGCTTCCAAATGTTATTGCTCGTATGCGATCTATCACAATTGCCTCTCCGAATCACCAATTAATTGAGAACATTATATTATCACTTTATCAGGTAGAGTAATTTTAATACCTGCAATAAATAAAGAATTTTAATTTTTTATAATCACTAAAACATTTCGATATAAGTAAACATGTAAGTTGCAAATGGGGGGGGCGAAGGTTTTTTGGAACCCCTTAGATGCAAAATTCTCATATATAATCGTTTTATATATATGGAGCCTTCAGATACTTTCCCGCCTTCAGATACTTTCCCGTTTTCTATCTTCACAATAACCCCATTGTTCCATCGACACGCTGCGACCAAGATGACGTCACATCGCGAGACTCCCTCGAGCTTTCCTTCTCCGTTCTGAGCGTCACACTGAGCGCCTCTCTCTTCAAAGAAAATTTCAGTGGCGCGTTAGATCTCATCATGGAACAACGTTGTAACAGGCCGTATTGACTTTATAAAAAGACTAACTTCCTCGCGTGTGTTATTACATTAAGCAACTACAATATTGTGCATTTGTTCCCTTTTGTTGTCAGCCTCAGTCAGTAGTTCAAGCGTTTTCTTAGCAAGCAATTCATTAAGCATTCTAACGTCATTCAATTCACAACATTAATCAAACGTTGCACTTTAACTCCAACCATTCACTGTTTGGTTTAATAAAGGAACAAAACTCACTCTTTTAATTTCCTAATTAATAAAAATATTATTATTATTATTATTATTATTATTAAAATTATTATTAACTCAACATTATTATACTATTATTATTATTATTATTATTATTATGCTCTCAGTAAAGTGAAAATATATGAAATATATGAAAGATATTTTTTGGCTATAATATATTTGTTACAATTATTAGAAGCGATCTTCATTCACTTTATTAAAGTTCAAAACAATTTCAAAACAATATATTTCTGATTCAGCAGAAGGGCAAAGTGAACTTTCTGTGTGTTGTTGTTGTTGTTGTTGTTGTTGTTGTTGTTGTTGTTGTTGTTGTTGTTGTTGTTTCTAGCAAAAAATTTTAATTGTGTCTAAATTATAAATTTAAATTATACTGTATATTTTATAATAATAATTATACTTACAGTAAATGGTAGATTTCATGATGGAAAGCGTGTGTGCTTGCTAAAGGCAGTTTACAATTGTATACAGTATATATATATATATATATATATATATATATATATATATATATATATATATATATATACACAGTAGATAGTATATATTTTACGGGGAATCTGTGGAACTAGGGATTTCATGAAATCTCTTAAATGTTCAGGGATTTCATGTAAAGTTAAGTCGTGATATTTTCGTTAAACCTACGAGAAAATTATTGAATGCTCGGTTAGGTCAACTGTACGCCCTTGACGATTGGTGAGGTTAAGTCGTGATACGAGGGGCGGTCATAAAATAAGTTTACACGGCGTATAAATTCGTAGCTAAAGGACCTACATTGATTATGTTTATATCAGGTGAATTCATTAATCATTGTTGGCAACACTGCACGTCGATTCTGCTGCCATCTACCGTACATTGGTTATACGAGTCAGTTGATCATGGCGGCTCGACTGGAACAGTGTTCCAGGCACTAGGTGCGTGCAATTATTCGATTTTTGAATGCAAGAAATATGTCCGCGGCAGAAATTCATCGCTAGCTGGTGGAGGTTTATGGAGAAGATGTAATGAGTCGGCACGATGGCAGAAAACAGGGAATCGAAAAGCTCGTCCCACGATATGATAAATGCCTCAGTTGTGGCGGGGACTATGTAGAAAAGTAGTGGGATAGCTGTACAATTAAATCTGCACTGTCGTTATTTGGACTTGGAAATAAAGAACTCAAAATATATGCCTTGTAAACTTATTTTCTGACTGCACCTCGTATTTTCGTTAAAACTAACGAAAGTATCATGACTTAACCTTACATGAAATCCCTAGTTACACAGACTTCCTATAACACACACACACACACACACACACACACACACACACACACACATATATATATATATATATATATATATATATTATATATACACCTTTTTTTTTTCGGTACGGAAAAAGAGAGGACCTAAAATCCATGGAATATTATACCCCAAATGGACAGGAAATTCAAAGAAATTCTAAAGCAAAAGATTTAGGGGTTGTAATGACTGATGATACGAAATTTGAAACACAAAATAAGATAGCAGTAAACAGAGCAAAGAGAGTAACTGAGCAGATACTAAGAACCTTTAAACGAAGGGATAGGAATATAATGATTCCTCTACTGAAAACACTGATCATACCCAAATTGGAATACTGCTCGGTCCTAACATGCTCAAATAAAAAAGAAGACATTAGACAACTAGAAGGGATTCAGAGAAGATTCACAGCCAAGATGAATGGGTGCAAAGAACTAAACTACTGGGAAAGGTTACGCGAATTAAACCTATATTCACTGGAAAGGAGGACACACACACACACACCATTATTTACACTTGGAAAATAATGAAGAAACTAGTCCCTAATCTTACTCTGAACCTTGTAACTCCCCAAACAACAGTGGAAAGTAGAAAAGGAAGACTGTGTCGTGTTCTCAAATTAAAGGTTAGACAGGGAACATCCTTAACCCTGAAAGAAAATAGTTTTGTTGTGATAGAACCAAACCTGTTTAATCAGCTGCTCAAAGACCTAAGGAACACGAATGGTGTTGCAGTGGACATCTTCAAAAGAAGATTAGACGCCTTGCTCAGAACAACCCCCGATGAGCCGGGCGTATCTGGCTATGTGAGGTGGAGAGTACAAGAAACCAACTCACTACTTCACCAGGCCAACTCGAGAGGAGGGGCGACAAACTTGACCTTCGTGAAATGAGGAATCATCGCGCGGAACATTTGAAAGGTTGAAAGGTTGAAAGGTATATATATATATATATATATATATATATATATATATATACATTTAACTGCAATGACCACGCAGTATATTAATGTATAGAAACGACGTAAGTATAGAGGAGTGTTCTGCACACGAGGAAGAGAAATAACGAACAAATGAAAAATGAGGTGACCGCCCGGGAATCGAACCCAGGACCTTCCGATTGCCGGTCAGACATGCTACCACTACACTACGGGCCTCGATCAGTCAGAAGTCGCAATTCTCCTACATAGGGCAGAAACCAATGCCTTGAGAGGGCACCCTCGCAAATCGTGAATATGTACATTTAACTGCAATGACCACGCAGTATATTAATGTATAGAACGACGTAAGTATAGAGGAGTGTTCTGCACACGAGGAAGAGAAATAACGAACACATGAAAATGAGGTGACCGCCCGGGCAATCGGAAGGTCCTGGGTTCGATTCCCGGGCGGTCACCTCATTTTTCATTTGTTCGTTATTTCTCTTCCTCGTGTGCAGAACACTCTCTATACTTACGTCGTTTCTATATATATATATATCATATATATATATATATATATATATATATATATATATATATACCCACACTGGCGTTCAAAATTATGGAAACACTTTTTTAAAATGCTGATTATGTAATAATAATTGAATTCTTTTAATTCTTTTTATACGTTACAGGAAGTAAAATGGTATGTCTGTCCAAATTATGGCGCTTTCGAATGTGGTTTTGTTACATGAAGGCTTACGAGCAATTAATCAATATTGAAAGAAATTGTATTTAATGGTGACATCACGTTTTGATTAAAATAATTGTTTATGTTCACAGAAATATTGATATTATTGGTTAGAATGTTTTTCTGTTATTTGTATTCATACATTTTATCCCATTTTCGTTCAAAAATGTAATTTGACTCGTGAAACCTGCACCTGAACATTGTTTGGTAACATTGTGCCCTTCTCAAACGGATATCTTTGTATAATGGTTCTTACAAAGCAACTATTATATGAAAATAGACCCAAGTTTAATTAATACCTTCTTAATGAAGAACTACAGGGACAAATAGCCAATAAAGTTGGAGGTTTCATTCTCCACGGTGAGCAAAACCCTCGCTCGTCATTCGCAAAATGGGAGTGTAATGAACAAAGTAAGCCGACGGCGAAAAAGGAAGACCTCGGAGAAAGAAGACACATACATGATCTTATTGAGCAAATGCAAGAGAAAGAATATTAGCGTTCGAATAGCTGCTGAAGTGAATGCGTCACGCAACGGCAGCATTCTACTTCAACAGCGAATAGATGTCCGAGGGAGGCTAGTTTAATGGGTCGGATTGCTACTAGAAAGCCGCTTTTGCCAGTCTTGGAGCGACAATTTTTTGTGATTTTATACCAACTTCAAACGTTTGGCTCTATTTCTTCGTCGCAAAAGTGGCTTTCTGGTAACAACCCAGCCCATTAAACTAACCTCCCTCAAACGTCTCTTCGATGTTAAAGTAGAAGTGCTGCTATTGCGTGATGCATTCACTTCAGCAGCTATTCGAACGCTAATATTCTCTCTCTTGCATTTGCTCAATAAAATCATGTAAGGGGTTCCAAAAAACCTTAGAGCCCCCCCATTTGCAGCTTACATGTTTACTTATATCGAAATAGTTTTTAGTGATTATAAAAATATATAAAATTCTTTATTTATTGCAGTATTAAAATTACTCTAGCTGATAATGTGATAATATAATGGCTTCTCAATTAAATGGTGATTCGGAGAGGCAACGTGTGATAGATCGCATACGAGCAATAACATTTCGGGAAGCTCGTGATGCTGGAGCCACCGTTATAACACGTTCATGGGTTGCCAAAAAGTTGCGCAGAAGTGAGGACTTCGTCAAAAGAAATTGGAATAAAACTTTGGATGAATGTGAAATGGATACAACCAAATCTGGGCGCCCAAATTTGCCACTCTCTCAGGAAACAAAGGGCATCATTGAAAGTGGTACGCGTAAGCGGAAAAACAGCTGTGCTACACTTTCTAGAGAGATCGAAGTGTTGAGAGGAAAGATCGTTAGTGGTGAGATCATTCGACTGTACCGTCATAGGCAAGGTTTAAAGCCTTGGCATGAACTTCCAAAGCTAAGAAAAACCCAACTTAACATCGATGACAGAATGTGGTTTGCCCATTATCTTGAAGATTGGGATGTAGATGATTTCATGCATTTAGCTGTCTCCGATGAATTTTTTTTTTACATAACACGTCGGCCTAACTGCCAAAATGATCGAGTGCAGGTCACAACACCAGATGAAATCGATGACAATGAACATTATCGCGAATTATTAAAAAGTTCAGACTGTGTTGGTGTGTTTGTTTTGTTCACTGCAAAGAAGCTCATGTGGGTGCTGAAGCCAAATGGTCAGAGTTGGGATGGACAGTATTTTCGTGATATTATTCTATCCCAGCGTGTCATTCCTTTTCTAAGAAACCCAAACAATGTTATGGATGTCGATCAGGTCACACTTCTGCACGATAAGACCCCCTGCTTTAAGGCATTAGCCACTCAGCAGTTGTTGCGGAACCATGAGATCGATTTCTTTGGAAATGAAGAATGGCCAGGAAATTCTCCTGACCTGAACGTCTGTGAACACATTGGATCAGTTATAAAGGACAAGGTTGAATGTCTCTTGTTTCAAGAACCTGCAGCAAATCGATTTTCGAAGGATACAATGACGCAACACATTGAAACTGTTTTAGCAAATTTGCTTAAAGATCAAGATCTATTCACGTCACTTTTGTCAAGCTACCCAAAGCGAATTCAGGCTGTCTTGGAAGCCAATGGCGGGAACACCAAGTTTTAATTGTTTCTCATTAAATGCAGGATTAAATTCTCTTTTGTAAGGTATGTTTAGTTTTACTGTACCTCTAATGGTTTAGGCCATGGGCGGGGAGAGCTAAGGTTTATTGGAGCCCCGTATTTGTCTTCTTTCTCCGAGGTCTTCCTTTTTCGCCGTCGGCTTACTTTGTTCATTACACTCCCATTTTGCGAATGACGAGCGAGGGTTTTGCTCACCGTGGAGAATGAAATCCCAACTTTATTGGCTATTTGTCTCTGTAGTTCTTCATCAAGAAGGTATTAATTAAACTTGAGTCTATTTTCGTATGATATTTGCTTTGCAAGAGCCATTATACAGAGATATCCGTAAGAGAAGGGCACAATGTTACCAAACAATGTTCAGGTGCAGGTTTCACGAGTCAAATTACATTTTTGAAGGAAAATGGGATGAAATTTATAAATACAAATAACAGAAAAAACATTCTAACCAATAATATCAATATTTCTGTGAACATAAACAATCATTTTAATCAAAACGTGATGTCACCATTAAATACAATTTCTTTGAATATTGATTAATTGCTCGTAAGTCTTCATGCAACAAAACACCACATTTGAAAGCTCCTTAATTGGACAGACATATCATTTTACTTCCTGTAACGTATAAAAAGAATTAAAAGAATTCTATTATTATTACATATGCCTCATTTTAAAGTGTTTCCATAATTTTGAACGCCAGTGTTCGCGTGTGTGTGTGTGTGTGTGTGTATATATATATATATATATATATATATATATATATATATATATATATATATTGTAGTGCCCAACCCGTTTATTTATTTATGGTGCTGGACACCCTTTTAATTACGTTAATTCACTTCACTGACACCCTTTAATTCTATTTCAAATTATTTCTTATTTTCGTCCAGAATGACTCGGCCTATCCAGACGGATGGCCCTTTAAATTGATAGGCTAGGTTCCTTCGGCTTTCCAGAAGCCTACTTTGAATGTTAATTCACCTCAGCTAACAAGAGAGGCCTATTGCAAGGTATCTAAAACAACACACGCCCTCTTATAAAGTTTATTAAATGTTACTCGAAACAGTACATGAATTTATAAATTTATTCTGAAGTAAATTTATCAATTTCCATACAATGCAATCCAATTTTAAATTCAAACACAGAGGTCACAGTTATCTGAATTTAAATCGTTTAAATTTACCAATTTTCCGTAAAATACAATTCGATTATAAATCCAAAGAAAAAGTTCACAGTTATCTGAATTTAAGTAATTTATATAGAGGGGCTTTATATTTTAGTGCAACAAAACAAATAACGAGAAATGAAGTGGTCGAAATCGACCATGAAATTTGAAGAATTGTTCTACTTGCCTGCGGATGACAAATTGCTCTCAATTGTGCTGCGTGCGGACCGAAGATTTACGGCCCGCCCGAAACTTTCAAAACGACAATCTACCAAATAACGGGACTTACTTCCGAACCCAAATTGACGGATTCAGTACTAGGGCCCAGACGTACCCCGTTTAGCATTTAATTGGAGCCAAATTAAATTAATGGAAAGTTCACAAAACTCTTGGTCCGTTGGTTAACATTAATTAAGATACAATCAAGTTCTCGGTTAAGGTCGCTAACAATAAAATTCTTATGCACAAGTTTCCGCGTAAACGAATGAAATGCAAGATAAGTTTTTAATTTCAATTTAGAGACAATTTATACTTTCAGTTCTAAATTTTCTTTCACCACAAGTCTACATGAGTTTATTTAGCCACAGTTAACTTCAAGGAGGAACGACTACAACTGACTTAACAATTTTCGAATTTACTTTACAATTTTGAAGGACCCCGCCTTCCAATGCTCTGAAAGCCTATCAAACCATTTGTTTTTCCTAAGACCGTCCCACAGAAGGCTATTACCCATACAAGAGGGAAAGAAGGCGTTTTTACTACGTTTCCCAGGATTCTGGGCCCCCTGATTGGAGCCGGACCTGATTTCCGAGTATAGACCCCTCCTTCTTCCCAAAAATACATTTAAATATAGTTAACAGATTCGAAGTCCCAATTTTATGACCCCCTCGTGGTTCAACTTTAGCAAGCGTCTTCGAATCTGCCTTACAAAAGTCGCACCATCCCGCGAAATGAACCCAAAGATTTTCGACCGAGCGAAAGAAGAACCCAACCATTTGCATATACATCCAAATCCGTTGGATTGCCCTTCCAGCTGGGGTCGGGTCTCGGTGATAAACCTCTGTCCCCACGTGGTTTGGCTTTATTACTTCTCTGAGAATCCGAATTAAGATAGATGACTAAAACTAAATGTGTCAGTGTTAGTGTCCCAATAAAGGGGACAAATAAAATCTGTCAGTGTTAGCGTCCCAATAAAGGGGACAAGTGAACGGAAAATTTTTGTGAAAATTGTGAGTAAAGTGATAATACCCGACCCTAGTTAAGAAAGTTTGCATCGGAGTGCAAAATTAAAGGAGGGGAGGGATGTCGTAACCATGAAGTTTGCATGCAGAAATCTTTTATAAAATAAGTGCAGGAATTTTAGTTTTAAGATTTCGTGGTGTACATCTCTGAACGCAGTGTGGTTTGGCTTATAAACCTTCATGAACGAATAAATCAGAAGTGTTTCAGATTGTTTAACGTTTGTTCTCCTCGGGTTCTTCGTAGTGTATTCGAGGTCGGGGCCTAAGAGCATACAGACGCTCAAACGGTGGCCCTGTGAAAGCAGCCTGTCTGCTTTCTTCGGGGGACCCTATTCCCATAAGGTCCCCGCGAGGAGGTAGTTCGGAAGCACCTGGCGGCTCCTGCCCGCCACTCGGTCCTGCCAGGGGGCAGGAGGTGCACTCCGGTTCACCTCCACGGGTCGATGTTCCTCCGTTCCCTGGGCGAAGCTCTCGGGGAGGAAGTAGCTCGGAGGCGCCCGGCGGATCCCCTTCCGCCACTCGGTCCTGCCAGCGGGCAAGAAGCGCACTCCGGTTCACTTCCCCTTGTTGATGTTTCTCCGGTGTCGAGGGCGGAGCTCCAGAGAGGAGGGGCGGTGGCCCTTCCCCCATCTCATCCCCTGCGCCGTCAGCCCCGCCTTGTCGCTCGACGTCCCATGGGGCCTCGATGCTGCGGCGGATGCGGTCTCGATGGATCACTATCTGATGTCCAGTGATCATGTGACGCAGGAGATAAGTGACTGGAGTCTTCTGTTCGATGATGATGTATGGACCCTCGTACCGGGGCTCCAACTTGCCTCTACCCGGTCGTGGGTAATCAATGTACACCAAGCCATGGGGCGCCTTCTCTTCGAACGGCTTCAATTCCTTGATTCCGTTAGCCTTCTCGTATCTCCGCATGAACTCTTCCACTCGGCGGTAGATTTCGCTCAGACTCCTCTTTCGGTCTTCGGCGTATTCCTCTGGGTTGTACGGGCTCACGCACGCCTCCTGTGGCATGCGAAATAGCTTTGAAGGTACGTTGGGGGTTCGCCCGTACATCAAGAGAATGGAGAATATCCCGTGGCTCGGTGCACTCTGATGTTCAAGGACAACTCTACGGTGTCGAGGATTTTATCCCAGTCTCGTCCAGTTTCTTCACAAAGTATGCGGAGTTTGATGCATAACTCTTTATTCAGACGTTCGATCTTCCCGTTGCTTTGGGGATGGTATGCGGCGGTCCGTTGGTGTTGTACTTCCCAAACCCTGAAGAGCTCCTGCAAGGTAGAGTTCCAGAACTCCTTACCTTGGTCGGATACTACCGCGAAGGGGCGCCCAGTTTGCACAGTATCAAACGATGGAACTTGTCCGCCACCTCCCGGGCCGTCTTGTCCTTCAAAAATAGAGGTCCCGTAGGATTTCTGTAGTCCCTATAGCTCCCGGATGAATGCTCCCGACGTCAGTGTGGGCTTTCCAAATGAGCTGCTCTCCAACTTTTTAGGAACTACGATGACCTCTCTTCCGTTCGCATCGATGTAAACCAGCAGGTTCCTCACTAGTTTGACTCTCGACGGCTGGATGGGCTTGGTTACGGGCCAGCTGAAAGCCTTCCCTTCTTCGATGGCTGTTCGAATTGCCGCTATTTCAACGTCCTTCTGCTGGTGTTTGCTGATTACCTTGCGATCAATGATCGCTTTTTTTTTTTTTTTCGGATATTGCGTTCACAAACTCCTTCGTCACTCCAGGCGGGCGGGACAACCAATCGGCCACTCTGTTGAGTTTGCCTTTCACGTACTCGATGAGAACGTCGTAGTCTTGCAATGTCATAACCGAACGCTCTAGTCTTCCATTGGGCTCTCGGTGTCCTTCCCTCAGAAGCCACTTCAACGGCTTATGGTCAGAACGGACGATGACACTCTGCCCAAATATAACATTGCTTCAATTCCTTTTTGTTAGTTGGCCTCTGGGAGTTTTTGATGGCCTCTTCTTTGGATTGCTGTGGCTTCACCCCGTTCCTGGTGACCACATGGCCTAAATACCCCACCTGGGACTGTAATAACTGACATTTTTCCAACTTTACCTTTAAGTTGGCGGTGCGTAGGCTATCCAAGGCTCGTCGTACCCTCTCGTCATGTCCTTCTAAAGACCTTCCAAGGACAATGAGGTCATCTAAGTAAATCTGTACTTCCTTGTCCAGTTGCTTCGGCAAAATAAAATTCATTACTCTTTGGAACACTGGTGGCCTATTGGACAACCCAAACGGGACCACCCTGAACTCGAAATGACCGCTTCCCGTGGAGAAGGCAGTTTTCGAGATGCTATCGTCGTGAATGGCCAACTGCCAATATCCCGAGCGTAAATCCCTGCTCGAGAAGTAATGAGTCCCGTGCAGCTTGGCCAAGGTTTCATCAATGATGGGTACTTAATATTTGTCCTTGCTGCCATTGACGTCCCAAGGTCTATAGTCTACACAAAGCCTCAGGGCCCTACGCTTCTTTTCTTCAATCGCTTCCATTCTGGACTCCTGTGGTCACTCTTCATTCCTAGTGATCACGTGGTCCTGGCACTCTACCTGTGACGGTAGTAGTTAATCTTTTCTTTCCCTCGTCGGTCTTCTTCCCTTTGAGAGCGACGGACATCGGTGAACATGCGTCTTGAGGTGTTTTCAATCTCTTCTTAGTCACTTGTGGAAATTTGACTCTTTCTCACCGTGACACTTGTTCCATTTTTTCTTTTCGGGCGAGGAATCAAACGGCTGTTCCGGCTAACCTCCCCGTTCTCGTTGCCTCAACCACCATGCCGATGTCCTCTTATCTTCAAGGTAATACTCTTTAGTCGTCACTTTTATTTCTCAAGAGTAACTTTACCGCCTCCTTGGAAAGTGTTAACTTCCCGTTGAGATTTCCGCTCTGTGATCCTTGCAAACCACGCTGAGCCTCACTGCACATTCATTGCAGCGGAGTAGTAGACGTCCAGGGGAAACCATACCCCAAATTTTCTTCTCCGTCTATTCCTTTTCATTTAACTTCCCTTTGGGATTCTGCTCGACAACTTCTCCAAGTATCCTCGAGCCTTCCCGCATATCCCATGCAGCGGAGAATAGACGTCCAGGGGAACTCATATCCCCATATTTTCCTCACAATTACCAATGGAAACGACCAGGGGGAACGGCTATGCTGTATCACTCCTTGATCCAGCATTTCTGCTATTTGTCGCTTTACCTCCTCCTCGTGTGTAATAGGTATCCTGTAGGGTCGCCTAAAGATGGGAGGATGATCCTGGGTTTCCAACTTCATTGGCATCAGGTTATTATAACCCAATGGCTCGCCATCCATTGAGAAGACATCTGAATAATCCCTTAGCCACTCTTCGACGGTTTTCCTTTCTTTGTCGGAGAAGGATTTCCAACCAAGGACATAGGACTTGAGGCGGTCACTCGTTCTTCGAAGTCCTTCTTCGATGCTTGACTTCCTTTCACCGTGACATTCGTTCCAATTTGGGGTGAGCGTCGACCGGCCGTGTCGACTACCCTCCCTATTAGCTCTGCCTCCGTCACTAGGCCCACGACGTCTCCTTTTTCGCCAAGGTATTCTTCGTCATCCTGATTGATCATCAGTAACCTTATCTTCCCCTGTGGGATCCTGCTCGGTAACATTTTTAAGTTTCCCCGAGCTTCACTGCACATCCCGTGCAGCGGAGAATAGACGTCCAAGGGAACTACGTCCCCGGGTTTCATTCTGACTTCTCGCGTCAGAATCACGGCGGCCACCTTTAGTTTTTCGTGCGGGATTGCCTCTACCAGAGTCACCCTCGCACTATCTTCACTGTCTACTCCCTTTCCTTGGATGGTTACTGTTTCATTCAGAGTGACTGTCCTCTTTGGTCTCCTGGGCTTCGTACCTTTGTTTCGTCTTCATATCCTCCGAAACAACACGCCTATAGTCAAGTCTTGCTGAGCCTCTGGAATTATACAGACACAAAAGAATTCTTCAACCCCCCTTCCCATAGTCAAACTTACTTCTACTCCCCTTACATGAATGGGCGGGGCCGGTGCAACTGTGTACTGAGAAGTTGGCAACTGTCCAAAGAAGGCTCCCGATGTTCTTGTGCATAGCTTATGTCAATGTGACGGAAGCTCCACCATCGTAGCGCGGTGGAAGCTTGTTGAACGACGAATACTGGTAGGGTGATCAGTCCTAGCCGACGACTCGCCGCTACTTCCTCTGAAGCTATTCGGGAGGCTTCTCCTTCCAGTCCTGCTGAAGGTTTGCTCGAGGCACGCCTCTTCCCAATTTCGCATTTGCTGACAAATCTTGCACTGGCTCCGGCCACTTTCTTCCATTGTTTCCTCTTTGGAGTCGCTGTCTTCATTTGACTTGGTTTGTTTTCTCTTCTGGTTTCTCATGGGGTTGTAGTCACATTCTTGAGTTGTGTTATTCCTCCTGTGACCAGTGTCACAGTTCTTCCTTCTGGGCTCTCCTCTCTTGCTGGACTTGTCTCCGTCGTTCACCTCCACATCCTTGATGTTGTCCTCCTTCGTGGCTGTGCTGTTCTTTCTTCTGGATGTTGTGAGTTGTAGTCCCAGGATGTGGGAGGATTTTGCAGTTTCTGCAGTCTTCGGCTTCTGTCATGTGGCGTTTCTTCTCTTAGGACCTCTTCATCTCTTAGTCCTAAGCTTGGGTTGTTTACCGAAAACTGGGTTGATTCCATCCAATAGTCCCGAAAGGATGTTCCTTTGATGCAATTACAAGCATACTCCGGCATAACGGTCTTCAACGCGTCCTTAGGTATGCCCACTTTAATATGTCTCCTTATGGGATTAGCCTGAACCAAGGCATTACCTGAACTTAATAATCTTGGGCAATTATGTTGAGTGTCTCACCTTTTTCCTTCCTGACGGCGTTTGGGCTGGTTCCTGGGTTCTCTTGTGCCCGTTCGCCCATAAACTTCGGCGAACTTCCTTCCAATGTGTGTCCAAAAGTCGTTTGCTCAGGACCCCTTACTGCCTGTTCACGTTGCAAAGGTAAGCTAGTACTCTTTAATACCTGTACGACGGTTTCTATATTCTTCTGCCGGTCTTCGTCGGTGCGGTGTTTCTCGTCTCTTGTGGTGTGTGCACTTCTGCAAGGGTTCTTTGGGATGTCTTCTGGGTTCTCTGGTCTCCACCCAACCCTTTCCTGCCTCGAAAGTTCTTCTTCTGTAACGGGAGGAACTAGAGAGATTCTTCGGGGACGAACCCCCGACCTTCGGTTGTCCCAATACTCCAGCGCGGAGTAATCATTACAAGGTCTTCCAGTTTCGACCTCTTCGGTTTATTTCTTCTCTAATTCCTTGCATTCCTTATAACCGATTGTTGGAAAATTTATCCTTTTTAAATTTTCCAAACTTTCTGTACTTATTTCGTTTAAGTTCATTGGTTCGGTATCACTCATGTCACTTGTACTTCTCTTCATTCGTTATTTCCACGCTCTTTACCGACATCGCGAAGTTTATTTGTTTATTTATCTTTATTTTAAAACGTTCACTGTTAGCGACACTTTTTACTGTTCCAATTATTTTACCGAATTACTGTTGCAAATACTTTCTACGTTCGTGCTTTACTGTCAAGAAAATTTATTTTAACAACAAGTTACACTCTTGCTATAAATACCTCGCAATAGGATCCCACTTCTATGACACCATTTATGTAGTGCCCAACCCGTTTATTTATTTATGGTGCTGGACACCCTTTTAATTACGTTAATTCACTTCACTGACACCCTTTAATTCTATTTCAAATTATTTCTTATTTTCGTCCAGAATGACTCGGCCTATCCAGACGGATGGCCCTTTAAATTGATAGGCTAGGTTCCTTCGGCTTTCCAGAAGCCTACTTTGAATGTTAATTCACCTCAGCTAACAAGAGAGGCCTATTGCAAGGTATCTAAAACAACACACGCCCTCTTATAAAGTTTATTAAATGTTACTCGAAACAGTACATGAATTTATAAATTTATTCTGAAGTAAATTTATCAATTTCCATACAATGCAATCCAATTTAAATTCAAACAAAGGTCACAGTTATCTGAATTTAAATCGTTTAAATTTACCAATTTTCCGTAAAATACAATTCAATTATAAATCCAAAGAAAAAGTTCACAGTTATCTGAATTTAAGTAATTTATATAGAGGGGCTTTATATTTTAGTGCAACAAAACAAATAACGAGAAATGAAGTGGTCGAAATCGACCATGAATTTGAAGAATTATTCTACTTACTGCAGATGACAAATTGCTCTCAATTGTGCTGCGTACGGACCGAAGATTTACGGCCCGCCCAAAATTTCAAAACGACAATCTACCAAATAACGGGACTTACTTCCGAACCCAAATTGACGGATTCAGTACTAGGGCCCAGACGTACCCCGTTTAGCATTTAATTGGAGCCAAATTAAATTAATGGAAAGTTCACAAAACTCTTGGTCCGTTGGTTAACATTAATTAAGATACAATCAAGTTCTCGGTTAAGGTCGCTAACAATAAAATTCTTATGCACAAGTTTCCGCGTAAACGAATGAAATGCAGATAAGTTTTAATTTCAATTTAGAGACAATTTATACTTTCAGTTCTAAATTTTCTTCACCACAAGTCTAATGAGTTTATTTAGCCACAGTTAACTTCAAGGAGGACGACTACAACTGACTTAACAATTTTCGAATTTACTTTACAATTTTGAAGGACCCCGCCTTCCAATGTTCTGAAAGCCTATCAAACCATTTGTTTTTCCTAAGACCGTCCCACAGAAGGCTATTACCCATACAAGAGGGAAAGAAGGCGTCTTTACTACGTTTCCCAGGATCCTGGGCCCCCTGATTGGAGCGGACCTGATTTCCGAGTATAGACCCCTCCTTCTTCCCAAAAATACATTTAAATATAGTTAACAGATTCGAAGTCCCAATTTTATACCCCTGGTTCAACTTTAGCAAGCGTCTTCGAATCTGCCTTACAAAAGTCGCACCATCCCGCGAAATGAACCCAAAAATTTTCGACCGAGCGAAAGAGGAACCCAACCATTTGCATATACATCCAAATCCGTTGGATTGCCCTTCCAGCTGGGGTCGGGTCTCGGTGATAAACCTCTGTCCCCACGTGGTTTGGCTTTATTACTTCCCTGAGAATCCGAATTAAGATAGAACAAACGTTAAACAATCTGAAACACTTCTGATTTATTCGTTCATGAAGGTTTATAAGCCAAACCACACTGCGTTCAGAGATGTACACCACGAAATCTTAAAACTAAAATTCCTGCACTTATTTTATAAAAGATTTCTGCATGCAAACTTCATGGTTACGACAATATATATATATATATATATATATATATTTGAAAAGTTACATTGTAAAGTATTTTAAAACTTTGAAGATGATTACATCTAAAACGAAACCTTAATTTAGACGAAATAACTTCTTTTTGAGGGTGCATTATTTAAGGGGAAGTTTTTCCTTCTTTTGGGTATCAAAGTTTCCTGTCAGATGATATAATAACTTCTCTTAATGATACCTAACTTCTTTAGATAGAAGAAAATGGTCTTCAAAACTTCTTTTTTGAGGGATTTGAGACAATAGAAGGTAATATTTCAATGTAGAGAAGGATATTTTTGTTTGCTGTGTATTTTTCGCAATCAGGTTCTGGGACTTTTTTTTTTTTTATCGTTTGGGACCGAAGAAAAAGTATATTAGAATATAATTATACCTTTGTAATTTCTACCGTTGATGAATATCCAACTGCAGAAAAAAGTTCGCCGAAAAGATAAAATACAGTATTAAATTTTTGGGATTGGGGGGAGGGGGAATTTTCTGTAAATATTTTTGGCAAAGATTTCCACAATTGTACGTTAATCATTGCTTATCATTGTATGCGGATCGTTGTTCATACTTTTTATAATAATCGTATCACTATCTAATTTATAAACATTAACGCTTTAATACTTTAGTCCACTTAAGTGCACAATTTTACGCTTGCCACACCATTACATATTAACGACTGATATCTGATTGGTTGACTACATTATATCGTCAAGTACCTCTTGTTCATATATATGGACACATTGTTTACCACTGAGACAAGAGAGGGTAGAGTTTTTTCTCATTGGATCGATCATACAGTTCCCAGAATGCCACACTGAACAATTTGTAAGAGTACTTGAATATATACGGGTGAGTCAAAAGTAGCTCCCGATTTCTGTCAGTTGATTGTTTGTTTGCCATTTGTATTACAGTGTACAAGAAGGTAGAAATAAATGAATGACATGTTTATCTAACCATTTATTCGGGGAAAAATTATTACGGAACTGTACCAAGCTGTTTTACTTGCAATTTTCAAAGTGCCCTCCCTCGTGATCGATGCACAATTGCAGCCGAGCAGGCACAGAGTGGCACACACGCCTGCAGAGTTCGATATCAATTTCCTCAAACTTTGCAGTGATTTGAGCCTTCAATTCCTGAATGGTACGAGGCTTTTCACGATAAACAAGGTCTTTCATGAGCCCCCAAAGAAAGAAATCTGGAGGTGTAAGGTCTGGGGAGTGTGCCGGCCACTCGATCGGACCGCGGCGGCCGATCCACTTTCCGGGAAAGTTTTCATCAAGCCACTGACGAACATGACGTCCATAATGACAATTATTAACAACATGACTTCCCAGAAAGAATCTGACAGCCGAAAAAACAGAAATCGGGCGCTACTTTTGACTCAGGGCGTCCCAAAAAAATGTATACACACTTTAAATACTTATAAAGGCAGTGTTTATTAAAATACATTTCATTTTCAAAATGTAGTAGAATCTACAGACATTATTTAATTGTTTTGTCAACGCCTGTTTTCAAACTGACGTCCGTTCTGGTCCAGGCACTGCTGATAACGCGAAGCAATGGAATCGCAAACATCACGAAACATTTCGTTTGGTATTTGTGTGCATTCTCGTTCAATGGCTGCTCTCAATTCAGCGACTGTTGCAGGTTTTATAGCGTAGACTTTGTCTTTTAAGTATCCCCATAAAAAAATCTAGTGGTGTGAGGTCTGGTGAACGCGGAGGGTATTCTACGAAACCCCTTCGTCCAATCCACATCCACATCGTGCCAAGTACCACTCGCAATACTCCACTCTTCGGTCCGGATCATCATCTTCATTAATAGCATGGACTAATCTTGGAATGTAACTTTTCCATTGACAGCGCTTCAAAATGCGTTGGACAGACGATTCTGAAATTCCTACCTCACGACTCGCTTGCCGCACAGATTTTCTTGGACTTTGGTGATACGTTTCCAGTACTCTTTCTTGCTTTGTGGGGCTTGTCGATGTCCGTGGTCTTCCGGAACGCTTCTTGTAGACATTCTGAACAGTTCCATCGGCTTCAAACTTATCTCTAATTCGAGTGATGGTAAGTCGCGTTGGTGGATCTGTTTGAAATTCCCTCCTAAACTGTCTTTGCACTTCAACTGCGTTTTCACACTTCCAGTAGCATTTTAGAATGAATTTCCTTTGTTCAAAGCTTAGTCTGACTGCCATTATTAATTCTAATGGGTTGAACTTGGAAAGAAAGAAACATCAATTGAGCTATCAGCTGTTAAAGTGTGTATACATTTTTTTGGGACGCCCTGTGTATATATATATATATATATATATATATATATATATATATATATATATATATATATATATACAGGGTGTCCCAAAAGTCACCTAGGGCTTTGAAATATTAATAACTTTTTTACTAATAATTTTTTTATAATTATTTATTTATCAAAAGAAAATTTAGAAAATGAAGAAGAATTTTAATTATTTATGAAAAACGATGCTACTTAGATGTCCTCCATTTTCGGCTTCGCAAAGACGGGCTCTTTCGACAGCATTTTCCATGACAGCTGCTAATAACTCTGGCTGCAGCGCTCGAATTTCTGTACAGATGCCGTCTTTGAGCTGCTGAATTGTCTGGGGCTTATTCACGTACACACGCTCCTTCAGGTAACCCCAAAGAAAATAATCGGGAGCCGTCAAATCAGGCGAGCGTGGTGGCCAAGGAATGGCTGAATTACGCGAAATTATTTGGTGACCGAAAATTTGTCTTAGGAGCTCCATCGTGACTCGGGCCGTGTGGGGAGTTGCTCTATCTTGCTGAAACCACATCTCAGGCCTGTGCTGCACCGCAGGGCGCACTAAATTCTCGATCATGGCTTGATATCGTACGCTAGTGACCGTCGATGCATTGCCATCCTCATTTTCAAAAAAGTAAGACCCGATGATCCTTTGAGACGTTACACCACACCACACAGTGCACTTGAGGGGATGCAACTCGCGTTGGTGAATAACCCTAGGATTCTCTAATCCCCAGAACCTACAGTTCTGCTTGTTCACAAAACCGTTCAGATTGAAATGTGCTTCATCGCTCATAATCAATTGATGAACAAATTCGTTTTCTTCATTGGCCAACCGCTGAATGTGGACTGAGTAATTTAAGCGTTGATCATAATCAGTCGGTTTCAAATTTTGCACAAATTGCACTTTGTATGGGTACAGGTGCAAATCATTTCTCATAACGCGATGCAGTGACGTCCGAGACATCCCCAACTGGCCAGAACGTCTGCGGATCGATGTTCCTGGTTCTTCTTGAATATTCTCTCGCACACGTTCAGGATTTTCCTGCGTACGGGCTGAACGTGGTCTTCCAGTTCGTGGCAAGTCACTTACGGAGCCATATTGCTGAAAACGTTGAATTAACCGACGAATCATGAAATCCGAAGGCGCCTTTCTGACATTGAAATGTCGGCGATATGCTCTTTGGGTGAGAACAATTGATCCCCTAAATTCAAAATAAAATTCCACGATTTTAGTTCTTTGTTCTGTTGTGAATTTTTCCATGGGTGAATTTCAAAAATTAGTAATTAAATATCTGAAAAGAAAAATATAAAAAAATTATTAGTAACTAACTAACTAAAATTATGTAAAGAAGTTTAAGTCTATTCATTTATATTACTAATTTGCCAAGTCAAAACCAGGAAGGCACCTCAGGCACGAAAGGGTCAATTACCGCAGTGAGGAAATATTATAGACATTCAACTTTCTCTTGTGTACATATACTCTAGAACTTTTGAGGAAATTTATGACCAAATTTCACTACACACTACACAGTTTTCTCATTTTAAAAGACTTAAGAAAATTAATTATGTCACAGTGACATAACATGGTTGAGTCTAGGTATTATGACAACTCGTGTTTTGTTACCATGACAAAACCTTTTAAGTTTTCTCTCTCTCTCTCTCTCTCTCTCTCTCTCTCTATATATATATATATATATATATATATATATATGTTACAGTCAAAGTGTGTAACCAGCCATTTCGCGTAATGGCTGAAACTTTTAGTCATTTCGCGAAATGGCTGTTTCACTTGGTCATTTCACGAAATAACTAAAATCTTCAGCCATTACGAGAAATGGTTGAAATTCCACCTTGGTCATTTCGTACAAGATCATTTGCCCGGTTAGGTCAACTGTATGCCCTTGACAATTGGTTAGGTTAAGTTGTGTTATTTTCGTTAGTTTTAACGAAAATGACACGACTTAACGTAACCAATTGTCAACGGCATCCAGTTGACCTAACCAGGCAAATTATCTTGTAAATTGTGTTATTTTCGTTAGTTTTAACGAAAATAACACGACTTAACTTAACCAATTGTCAAGGGCATACAGTTGACCTAACCGGGCCTTCAATGGCGGACATCGGAATGACATTGACGGCCCGGTTAGTATTTGAAAACCCCTATATTGAAAATTAAAATTAAAATGTGTTCAAATGTTCAAATGTGTATTTGAAGATTGTTTTTCACTTATTTGAACAGACCTGTGGATTTATGTATGTTTTAGCAGATTTAGTTAGTTAAATAAAGGTTTCCAATTTTATTATGATGTTTGTTATGTCTATGAATTCATGACAAAAGTCATTTTAGCCATTTCACGAAATGACCAAGGTGGAATTTCAGCCATTTCGCGTAATGGCTGACGATTTTAGTCATTTCGCGAAATGACTAAAAGTTTCAGCCATTACGTGAAATGGCTGGTTACACACTTTGACTGTAACATATATATATATATATATATATATATATATATATATATATAAATTCCTGACCATATATCATAGCCCGTTTTGGCTTATAACGAAGAGGTTATTATATCTGTGAAATGAATTATTGGCTCCCTTTGCATAACGTATGGATACCTATTTGCACACTTTATGAAGAGGCAATCTCAGAGAAGCAGCAGGCAAATTAACTTTATAAAATAAGGCGTTATAGATAATTTAATAAAGTGAGTGCCCTGTCCAAATTGAGTCCCAAGCCCTATATCAAACCCAGCACCTCAAAGCAGTTTCCTCTGCAGGCCCACTCTGCTGACAGATTCTGCTGCCGCTGGTTATATCTAAGTTTAATCAGAATTAGCGGTAGAATTCAATTTAGGAATCGGGGACAAATCAAACTATTCCAATCTATTTCGAGAGTTTATGTGTATCTGCTCTGTATGATTAAGAGATAAATTAAGCGAATCAGTTATATATATATATATATATATATATATATATATATATTTTAACTGCAAACAACACAGTATAATTAATGTAAAGAACGACGCTTGTGTAGAAGAACGTTCCGCACAAGAGGGAGAACGAACAAATGAAAAATGAGGTAACCACCCGGGAATCGAACCCGGGATCTTCCGATTGCCGGTCAGATATGCTATCCACTACACCATGGGCCTCGATTAATCAGAAGTCGTAATTCTCCTACATACGAGCAGAAACCAATGCCCTGAGGGGGCACCTCCGCATGCCGTACATATATATACATTTTAACTGCAAACAACACACAGTATAATTAATGTAAAGAACGACGCTTGTGTAGAAGAATGTTCCGCACAAGATGAGGGTTCGATTCCCGGGTGGTTACCTCATTTTTCATTTGTCCGTTCTCCCTCCTCATCTTGTGCGGAACGTTCTTCTACACAAGCGTCGTTCTTTACATATATATATATCTTTCAACTTTTCAGTGTTTCGTGCGATGATTTTTCATTTCACCCAGGTCAGGCTTGTTGCCCATCATCTTTATCCAAATTATGAAGTTGGTCTGGTGAATTATAGAGTTGATATCTTGCGCTCTCCACTTCACATAGCCAGGTACCCCCTGCTCATCTGGTATTCTTCTGAGCCAGGCGTCTGGTCTTCTTTTGAATATTGCGAACGCTATAGAATTAAATTTAAATTCTCTACCGATTCATCGATTTGTACCTGGTATTCCATACATTAAAACCAAGCTCACCCTCTCGTCTATTGTTAATTTCGCAACCATCCCCTTCCTAAAAGAAAAAAATATATTATAATCAATACCGAAAATTCCTATGATGCGCGACTTTTGCGCCACCCTGTATATTACGATTTAGATGTCGGCCTAGTCAGTACAGTTTCAAAGTTTACGGATGACACGAAGTTGGCTGGTAGGGCGATAAATGACGAAGATAGAGGTAAGTGGTCGGTCACATGATGAATGAGATTTAACTTCGATAAGTACAAAATTTTGTGTATAGTATGTCGGGGAAGGAGTTGGGAAGCGTAGATCAGGAAAAAGATTTAGGAGTTATAGTCACCGGTGATTTAAAAGTAGCGAAACAAAACACAACAGCGGTCAATAAGGCGAACAAAATACTTGGTTTTATAGCTAGGAATTTTGAGTACAAATCGCGCGATATTATTGTTCCTCTTTATAAGTCATTAGTTAGACCCCATTTGATGTACGCGATCCAATTTTGGAATCCGCATATGCGCAAGAATATAGACAAAATCGAAAGAGTTCAAAGACAATCAACTAAGATGATTCCATCGCTTAGGTCAAAGTCGTACGAGGATAGACTTAAGGAGTTAAAATTGACTACACTCGAGACTAGAAGGCTGAGTGGTGACCTAATCCAGGTTTTCAAAATTATGAATGGGTTCGGTAACGTAAATAGAGGTAGTTTTTTCGAAATAGAACAATATATGATAGTAGAACTAGAAATAACGGGTATAAGCTGACAAACAGAAGGTTCGAGACAGCAGTCGCCAAACCCTTTTTTACGCATAGAATACTAAATAGCTGGAATAGTTTGCTGGTTGAAGTAATTAGTAGCACGTCTATAAACATGTTTAAAAATCGATTAGATGCATATGTTGATAGATAAGATATAGTTTAAGGTTCTTGTGGTTCGGAACCCACGTAAAATTGCAGGTCCCCTCCGCCACCACGGAGGACATGTGCAGTACACAATTACAAACACGATTAGGTAGACTAGCCATGAGTGGATCTCAGGGTCTTTGCTGGCCTGAAACATTACAACGTTATAACATTTCAACCATTACACCAATCCTGTTCCGTATTTCCTTGGGCAGCTGGATGAACAGTCTTGGTCTTCTCACAACAAAACTATTTTCCTTCAGGGTTAAGGATGTTCCCTGTCTAGCCTTTAATTTCGGAACACGACACATTCTTCCTTTCCTATTTTCCACTGTTGTTTGAGTGGTTATAGGGTTTAAAGTGAGAGTGAGGACTAGTTCCTCTATTATTTCCCCGATATAAATATTGGTGTACCTCTCTCTTCTTCTTTCCTGTGAATATAAATTTAATTCACGTAACCTTTCCCAGTAATTTAGTTCTTTGCATCCATTGATCTTGGCTGTGAAGGTTCTTTGAGTCCTTTCTAGTTGGCTAATATCT
The DNA here is from genome assembly GCA_023014485.1 of Bathynomus jamesi. Classification (NCBI taxonomy): domain Eukaryota; kingdom Metazoa; phylum Arthropoda; class Malacostraca; order Isopoda; family Cirolanidae; genus Bathynomus; species Bathynomus jamesi. The sequence continues at coordinate 365,430 of JAJOZX010001699.1, forward strand.
TATTTTTTATATGGTGATGTTAACCCTCGTCAGGAGCCTTTATTTTATTTACGTTGTTAGAACCATGGGGTCTACTGTATATGACCCCCGAGCCTAAAATCTTACAAAATGGTGTTCTGAAAGGTCTGTAATGAAACAATTACATGACTGAAACATTGTATTTGATATTTAAGAACTTTTAGCGAATAATATCATCTCTTTCAATGTTTTGACCCCATCGTTCCTGATGAGGGTTAAGAATGAGTCCGTTCTTTTAAAGGTTCCCAGTATCTGCCCAGTTATTCTTTTTGCCTTGTTTACAGCTATCTTATTTTCGCGTCATCAGTCATTGTAACTCCTAAATCTTTTGCTTTAGAGTTTTTCTTAATTTTCTGTCCATTTTGGGTATACTGTTCCATGCATTTCAGTTTCTTCCTTATTCCGTATCTTAATAGTTGAAATCTCTCAGTGTCAAATTTCATATTATTGCTTTCAGACCAAATTGTAGATTATGAACGGGTTTGTAGAGATTCTATATGATCTGGGTTTCTTATTTTTCTACTAATTTTTTGTGTCATCAGCAAAGTTTGTTACTGTGCTATCACTGGCAATTTCATCATCTATATCAGTTAGCATAATTACAAACAGTAATAGCGCTAATACTCTTCCTTGTGCTTTTCAGCTACGGAACTTTGAGTGTGTTTCGAATGTAACAACTTGCTGCCGCTCACTAAGGAAGTTATAATTATATCCATTTTGCTACTTTTCCTATTATTCCTAAATATTTCAGTTTATGTACTTCATCATATAGTTTTCATTGTTATCGAGTGCATCAGTGGTGTTGTTCTAGTGTTCCATTAGTTGTAGGTAGGCACGATCTTCCTGACCGGAATCCATGTTGATATCATTTAATTTTTTCCGAGTCCCCAAAAAGTCATACATTTTTCCCCTAATTACTCTCAAATATTTTGATGAGATGAGATGTTAGCGACACTGGCCTATAAGATTTTGCCTCAGATCAATCCCCTCTTTTACAAATTGCAACTATGTTCGTTTGCTTCAGGATGTTCGGTATTTCTCCCCTCTCTAGTGATCATCTTCATATCCAATTTAACAATTTCATTCTTGCAGTTTTTAATCAGTGTAGGGTTCCATTTGTCTGAGCCTACTGGTGAGTTTGCTTTTAGTTTCCCTATACCTCGTGCAACATCATCTGTTGTGAAGTCAAAGTCCGTTGTACTTTCCCCTTATAATTCTTCTTCAAAGAACACATTTCTACCGCATATCAGTTTAAGAGTTTTGGGAATACTGATAGCTGATTCATACTGAACTATGTCACTATCTTTTATGACGTGTCTATGTTCTCACTATCTTTCAACCAATCCGGAATATAGAAGCCTCCAGCGGTCTCAGATAACCTCGGTGGCAACGCCACATAGCCTATCTTCTTCCCCGGCCTCAGTTACCCCTATAACCTAAGTCTCATCCAAATCTGGCCAGTGCTTTGGCCGACCATAAGAAACAAATAAAGAAAGTTCGCAGGCAGTTCGACCGTCACAATTATATCACTGAACAACAATGAAAAATATACGAAGTAACAATAACTATTTTTATACATTTCATAGAGTGCTTATTAAAAAATGAATATCCATTTTGCTGTATTACATCACATAATTTTTATTTTCAGGGTCAAATATTTACTAGTTAAATTACAAAAATGCATGCTTATAGGATCTTTTGCTCTGAATATAAGGCATTCTGGTACTTGCTATCCTCTTTCCGAACTCATCACAGGACTCAAATTTACAAGATTTTATCATGAGCGAGTCATTCCATCCACTCGCACCACCCCCACCCCCTCCCTCTCTGCCCCATATTAGCACCGCAGGAGTCAGTGACTCAGTGATGCGTCAGTAAACACGTGTTGCTAATGGGTGTCGTAGTGTACGCATTTGTGATATCTAATATTATATATTTTGTGTCAAGTGATTAATATTAATGTTTATTTAACGTTAATATTAATATTAAAATATATCAATCTCATTGTAAACAATCATTTATTTCATTTTCTAGGTAAAATTAAGCCTATGTTACATAATGTCACGTGTATGTAAAAATCGTGCAGATTCCTTCTCCTACATCTGTGGTGAATTCATTTTCAAAAAATATCAACGAAGTATTACAGCCCGTGTCAGGAAACTATATGAACTATATTTTGGTTGTAAAGTTGAAGACCAAGATAAGTCTTGGGCTCCCCATATTTGTTGTGTGAAGTGTGCCAGTGCTCTCTCTCTGTGGTTCAATGGATCTGGACCCGACATGAGTGATGATAGCACTAGTGCAGGGTCACCAACCTTTTTTTGTTCACCGCCCACTTTTACGATTTTTTGAAAATTAAAAAAAGCTTATCGCCCACCTTAGATCAAAAAGAATAAATCAACATAATCGATAAAATAAATAATGAAATAAATGTTTAATTACCTTTAATGTGAGCCCACTAGTGAGCGGTACCGCCCAGGTTGGTGACCCCTGCTCTAGTGCAACAAGTACAGAGTTTCAACCTGATACTGAAGATAATAGTGAACCACATTATATCACGCAAAATGACTTGAATGACTTAGTACGTGATTTAATTCTTACCAAAAGTCAAAGTGAACTGCTGGCTTCACGTCTGAAACAATGGAATTTGTTGGAAAAGGACACGAAAATTACAGTTTATCGCAAGCGTACCGAGCCTTTAGCAACTTTTTTTTCCATGCAGGACAATCTTTGTTTTTGCAATAACATTTATGGCTATTCAATACTCTAGAAGTGCAATATGATCCGGGAGACTGGAGGCTTTTTATTGATGCATCAACATACAGTGTGAAGGCAGTGTTGCTGCACAATGGGAATGTTTTACCGTCTGTACCAGTTGCTCATTCTGTTATCTTGAAAGAGACTTATGATAACCTTCGTTTTATTCTAAATTGCACCAAATATTCTGAGCATGGTTGGTCCATCTGTGCAGACTTAAAGGTTATTGCACTTTTAACCGGACTACAGACAGGATTTACGAAATATATGTGTTTTCTATGTATGTGGGACAGCCGGGCCCGAAAACAGCACTACACCAGAAAAGTTTGGCCACCTCGTGTCTCAGTTAATCCAGGTACAAGCAATATAGCACATCACCCACTGATTGAAAAGGACAAGGTTCTGTTACCACCACTGCACATTAAACTTGGCCTCATCAAACAACTAGTAAAGGCAATGGACAAGAATCTTCCTTCATTCAAATACCTGCTTGGAAAGTTCCCCAAACTGAGTGAGGCAAAGATTAAAGAAGGTGTGTTTGTAGGTCCACAGATTCGCCAGCTCTTACTTGACAATGATTTTGAAATGACAATGAATGAGGTAGAACTGGCAGCTTGGCATTCTTTTAAGAAAATCTGCAGTGGTTTCCTTGGCAAACACAGGGACGTCAATTACAAGGCACTGGTGGAAGAGCTCCTACAGAACTACCAACGGCTTGGCTGCAATATGTCACTTAAAATGCGTTTTCTTCATTCGCACTTATCATTCTTTCCTGGCAATCTTTCTGATGTGAGTGATGAGCATGGTGAACGGTTTCACCAAGATGTCGCAACCATGGAAAAGCGATATAAAGACAAATGGAGTCCTACCATGCTTGCCGATTTCTGCTGGATGTTGCAACGGGATCACTCAGCTAAATCCTACAAACGTCAGAGCCAGGCAAAACATTTTTAAGGTAAATGTTTGTATTTTGTCTAAATGGTAAATGTATGGTGAATTGTTGCGTAAATGTAGTGTTTTGTATGTGGTTTTTATCATTAATGCATAGTTAGATCTCGATTTCATGATGCAAAAAAATAGAAAAGCATTGAATTAACTGAATATTATGTGTATATATATATTTTACACAAAACTGAGATGTGATACGCAAAAACGGTTTTCATTTTCGTAATCAGCGTGTTCGATTTCATAAATATGACATAAAATGGTTCATGTATATTTTTGAAACTTAAATTTTGTTGTTCAGTGAATTATAAGTGTGTATATATATATATATATATATAATATATTATATATATATACACACAGTGTGTGTGTGTGTGTGTGTGTGTGTATATATATATTTAAAATTATCCTAGTCAACATACAGGGCCTAAAACCAAACCATTCCCTGAACAAAAACATGGAAGGATTCTTGCAGGAAACAATAGTAGACTTTACATGCGTCTGAAAGGCTGCCAGGCGAATTGTGAAAACTGAGAGTTTTGTTTTAACAAAATAAAATTCAAATTGACAGGTATAACATACTTCGAGACGGCAGAACAGTACGACGAAAAGGAGAATATGCTATTTATGTACTTAAAAAACATATGACAGAAATGACAGTAACTCAAACAACCATACAGAATTAGTAGCAGCAAAAGTTGAAAGATTAAATATACAGATATGTATAATATACAAATTATAATATACAGATTATAATATACAGATATGCAAACACTCCAGCTACAAAATTCTCAGGTACCATTAAAAAGGTTAGGAACATGATGAAAGCTCTAAACTTCCTTACCCCCAATGTTATTCTCTGCGGTGATTTTAACTTCCCATTTATGAAATACAAAAGAATAGGAAGAAATATATGTATAAACAAGGACAGGGGAGGCAAACGGGAAGACCAGGAGCAGGCACAAATGCTACTAGCATTCAATTAACATAACTGGGCATTCAGTTGACCTAACCGGGCACTCAGTTAACCTAACCTGGCATATATATATATATATATATATATATATATATATATGGGATTGAACTCAGAATGGGCCACTGAGAGCTTTTATATTACACACAGACCGTGCCTGGAACAAAGAACTCTTCTGGGAAAATTAAATCTACTATAGTCCGAATAAGTAATGGTAAATGACAAATCCTATAATTTTTCTTTTTCATGATGTGGCCCGACGTGGGCAACGGGTCGCTCGCAAAGAGGCCCCAAAATATAGCTTCCCTGACCAGCTATCTACCAAGCAGATAGGATCCAGCTTTGGGACAGGATCTATGGTTTACAGCTACACCTAGCCATATATATATATATATATATATATATATATATATATATATATATATATATATATATATATATATAGCGTTCAACTTCCACCTGGGCAACGCGGTCGCTCGCTAGTATGTACACACACCACACACACATATATATATATATGTAATGGCGCTCATAAGTATTGAAGTATTGAAGTATTTTGTACCATGTATAGGATACTTATGAAAAATTTACCGTTCATTTGAAAAAATTTAACAAATAAAAATATTAGTTCAACGCAACATACCGTATAATGTAAAACATCAAAGAATTTGAGAAAAGTAAAGAAAAAGTTAAAATGAAAAAGTGTTCGTACGTTTACTTAGAAAAATTTTTAAACTTCGTGCGTCCACCTTAGGTTTGAGCCTTGAAGAATTTAAAATTGTTATTAGTTGTTGGCTGTTTATTAATAAGAGACTGTTAGCAATTCTCAATTCTAGAATTTTCTCTGTGAATCTTTATCGAAAACGAATGATTATATAAGCCGTTAGTAAGCAATGGATCGGCGTGATAAAGAGCTGTCTACAGATCTTAAGAGATCCGTTATTGCGCACGCGAGTGTGGAAAGAGATATAGAAAGATAGGAGAACTTCGAATTTCATTTACGACGGTCGCTGCAGTTATAAAGAAATGGAGAGGTTTTGCAACAATCAAAACTCTACCAAGGTGTGGACAACCTTGCAATATTTCGGAACGTACAACTAGACGGATTAAAAGAGGGGCTGCTGCGATCCACGAGTGACTGCAGGTGATATTTGACAAACATTAAGACTGTCCACAGTAAGTTCGATGTCCATCTTTCTATTGTATGTCGTACATTGAGAAAGAATGGTTTACATGAAAGAGTTGCACGAAGAAAACCTCTGCCACGCAAAGCGCACAAAGAAGCTCATTTAAAGTATGCCAAAGATCATCAAAATGATGGATCTGCATTCTGGAAGAAAGTTCTCTGGACAGACAAGACCAAAATTGAATTAATCGGGAACAACGAGCAACGGTATGTTTGGCGAAACTCAAATACTGCATTCGAGGAAAGAAAACATTGTTCCTACGGTTAAACATGTTGGTGGTAGTTTGCTTCTTTGGGGATGCTTTAGTGCTTCTGATCCAGAAAAACTTGTCATGAATTGAAACTTGAATTCGAAGAAATATCAGAAAATTTTAGGAAAAAATGTATTGCCTTCAGTTCGGGAGTTGCGGATGGGTCGCAGTTGGGTTCTGCAACAAAATAATGATACAAAACATAAAAGTAAGAGCAGCATGAAATGGCTTTAACAAAAGAAATTGAAGCTTCTCGAGTGGCCAATCAAATCCAGGTCTCAATTTAATCGAGAATTTATGGTTTGATTTGAAAGAAACTGTCCGCAAGAGAAACCCTTCGAATCTGAATGAAGTACAACAATTTTCTTTAGAAGAATGTGCTGAAATTTCTACTGAGAGATGCCAAAACCTCGTACAAAAATACCAAAAGGATCATTGAAGTCATTCAAGCAAAAAGTGGACACACAAAGTACTAAATAATTTTGTAAGTAAATGTATGAAATTTTTGCATTTTAACTATTTTTTTTATTTTCGTTAAATTCTTTGATGTTCTACGTTATACAGTATGTTAGAGTTAAACCAATTCTTTTATTTGCTAAATTTTTCCAAACGAATGATAAAGTTTTCATAACTATCCTACAGTATTGCGTAGTAGAAAAGATGACGAATATAACAAATATTTCTCTCTATGAATACTTATGAGCGCCACAGCCGCCACTATATATAATACTTTTAGTGAAGAAGCTAGAAATATTTTGGTGTATATATACACACAGGGTGTTTCAGGAGGAAAGGTCAATACTTCGGGAGGTGATAGTATCAGTCATTGTGAGAAAAAAAGTTCATATGAACATGTGTCTTATTCTGAATGGTTACGGAGATAGAGCTGTTTGAATCTGATGCGCGCGCAGCTCTTCCTCCCCCTTCCCTCCCTTATAACCTTGAACCATGTAAGCTGTAATGTAAGCATGTAACATTAGCCAATCGACAGCTGACTGTTGTGAGTGACATTGTTTGGTGTTTGAAGCAGTGTTAAGAATGCCACACACCTTCACACATGCCAAATATGCAGAAATGGTGTATGTCTACGGTTTTTGCGATGGAAGTGCAACAGCTGCTGTTGCAGAATACCGTCGACGGTTTCCGAACCGCATAATTCCGGATCGAAGAGTGTTTACCAGGGTTTTCAACACATTGCGTGAGATTGATACACTTCCCAGCGCTCATGTTTCATCTGAACGTGAAGGTCAACAAGATGTGGATGAAGTGGAAAACATTCTTCAGTTGGTAGAGCGTAGTCCTACTACTAGCTCACGAAGAATTTCTATACGTCTCGGTGTACCATACACAAGAGTATGGCGAACATTACGTGAGGAAGGCTTGCATCCATATCATGTACAGCGTGTACAACACCTTCAACCAGGAGACGCTGCCATGCGACTGGAATTTTGTCATTGGGTAAATGCTAATCGCCGATTGCTTCGATTAATACTGTTCGCCGATGAAGCTACTTTCACCCGTGACGGTATCAACAACACTCGTAACTCTCATCGGTGGTCAGACGAAAATCCAAATGCCACTGTGGAAACAAATTTTCAACATCGCTTCTCTGCCAATGTGTGGTGCGGTATCATCGATGATCAGCTGATTGGCCCTGTTACTTTAGAGAATCGTCTTACAGGACAAAGTTACCTAGAATTTCTGCAAAATGAATTGCCAGGACTATTGGAGGATGTTCCTTTGGCTACACGCCCTGGTATGTACTTTCAGCATGACGGAGCTCCTCCATATTCTACCCATCTGGTGATGCAATACCTAAATCAAACTTTCCCTGGTCGATGATCGGCCGCGGTGGTCCCATTCAATGGCCACCAAGGTCTCCAGACCTCTCTCCGTTAGATTATTGCTTGTGGGGTGGATGAAAAGTCAAGTTTACAAAAGAAAGGTGGATACACGAGACGAATTGCTCGCGCGCATTTTGGATGCTGCTGCCCGCATAAAGGAACGTCAAGATCAACTCAGAATAAACAACACGCGATCTTCGCACACGAGTTGCAAAGTGCATTGAGGTTGGCGGTGGGATTTTCGAAAACGTATTGTAAACTGTAACAAATTTGTCATTTCTGTATCTGATACCATTCAAAATGCCAATGTTTAAACATTAAATGTTAGAAACAGTAATTGGTTTCTCTTTCTTGATTACCATTAACAATGCTTTTTGTATTTGTAGAATCAAACAGCTCTATCTCCGTAACCATTCAGAATTAGACACATGTTCATATAAACTTTTTTTCTCATAATGACCGATACTATCACCTTTTTAACCATCTTCCAAAGGACCTCAGAAACGTTACAGGGGTCAAAGTTCAAGTCTTCAAAAGAAGACTAGATGCCTGGCTCAGGACGGTACCAGATGAGCCTGGTGTACCTGGCTATGTGCGGTGGAGAGCGCAAGAGAGCAACTCACTCCTCCGCCAAGCCAGGCCTAGAGGCGGGGCCACCAGCTTGACCTTCGTGTGAAGAGAGACCAACACACGGAACCTAAACGAGGTTAACGAGGTGTATATATATATATAATATATACATATACTAATGTGTATGCAAGCTGTAAACTGTGTATATGTTTTTCTACATAATCTAAATTCATTATTTAAATTCTAATTATTTTTATTGGATGGTGGCCTTTCTTTCATTCTCATTGATCTTTTGTTAACGCAGAGTATAAAACAAGATCAACCAACTGATTAGTACATCCATAAAGAGGCTTTCGGACTCTTTTCAAGACACATTTTGAACAACGGACCGAATCTCGAGACATCAAGAAACTTTTATATAATTTAACATAATGTAGCCTAACCTAACCGGGCACAATCTAATCTAACCTAACTTCACCCAACCTAACCTCATTTAACCAGGCTACACGTAACATTAATTTATTTGAAGACGATAAAAAAATGAATGAAATCTTTATCGACACTAAACCGAATCAAAGTTCTTTCCTATGATTTGATTTGTCGTCGTTGAAAGTGTTAGATTTCCGTCTCGGCATACAGGGTGAACAAAAAATGCCAAAAATGCCCCCCCCCCCCATAAAAAAAAGAAAAATAGTGTGCAGTGAGTTATGTTTGGGAACACCTTTCTGGATCACCCTGTAATTTTCTAAATTTACTAAAAAATAATTCAGTTGAATGGTCGTCCATCGTGAATATGGATAATGAAATATAATTTGGTGTTCAATTTAGAGTCTCAAAGTTTTTAAGTACAACACTTTCATCAATATTTTCTATTCCTTAAAAGCATTTCATCACTTAACGAGGATTTCTATACAGCATCAGTAAATTCCTTCCTTCTTCAGGTAAAGAAATACTGTATTTTGAAGTATTTCAAATCAACTTTCATACCTTCATTTTCCTTCTAATACTGTACATATAATTCAAGAGTTTAATTTAATATATAAATATATATATATATATATATATATATAATTATATATATACATTTAACTGCAAACACGCAGTATAATTAACGTAAAGAACGACGCTTGTATACGTTAATTATACTGCGTGTTTGCAGTTAAATGTATATAATGTTACGGCATGCGGGTGGTGCCCCCTTGGGGCATTGGTTTCTGCGCGTATGTAGAAGAATTACGGCATTTGAATGAGTGAGGCCCATGGTGTAGTGGTTATCATATCTGACCGGCAATCGGAAAATCCCGGGTTCGATTCCCGGGTGGTTACCTCATTTTTTCATTTGTTTCGTTCTCTCTCTCTCATCTTGCGCGGAATATCTCCTATACGAGCGTCGTTCGTTACGTTATATATATAATATATATATATATATATATGTGTGTATATATATAAAACCTTGGTTTTGCTTTCTCCAGAATTGGTCATTCTGACGAAGGTCAAGCTTGTCACTCCACCTTAGACCTACAGTTTAACGTGGAATCCGAACCACGACCCACCAGCAGCAGCCCAGCATCTTAACACTAGGCTACCGAGAGTACTCATTCATCTACCAACCAATTTTTTTTATTGTGTGGAAGGATGAACAGCTGGGTTTTGCTGCGCGCCGCCTGCCATCACCGGGTCTCGATCCGAGGGCGGATGGATTCGTAGTCAGCGACGCTAACCACTACACGCGACGCTAACCACTACACCACCGAGGTGCATATATATATATATATATATAACCTTTGGTTTGCTTCCGCCCAAATTGTTCATTCTAAAGAAGGTCAAGCTGTTCACTCCATCTTAGACCTACAGTTTAACGTGGAATCGGAACCACGCCCCACCAGCAGCCCAGCGTCTTAAACACTAGGCTACTCAGGGTATCCATTTATCTACCAATCAGTTTCTTTATTGTGTGGAAGGATGAACAGCTGGGTTTTGCTGCGTGCTGGCTGCCGTCAATGGGTATCGATCCCGGGGCGGATGGATTCGTCGTCAGCAACGCTAACCACTACGCCACCGAGGCGCATTTATATATATATATATATATATATATATATATATATACACAGTAGAATCCGCTTATTAGAATCACTTTGGGACGCAGCTATATTGATAATAATAACCGACTGATAACATAAAGCGGTGTATGTTAAAACAGAAAAGTTAAAATAGTTAAAAGGCAGTAATAAAACAATTTAAAAAATTCATACCTTTACTATTTACTGTCGAAATTCATCTAGTGTTGTTTGCCTGCGGTTTGTTTGCAGTAAGTCATTAATAAAGCGCTCATAATCATAATGCTTTTGAAATTCAGCAGATCGGTGTTGCACGCCGCGACGAAGTATTTGCAGAGCTTCTCGCATCTGAGCGTTTGTTGGAGGGTCTTCTGGACTATCTTCTTGTTTAGTGTCTTCATTCTCTTCCCTTTCTTCAGCCAATTCAGAGCCTTCTTCAGTAACAGCTTGGCATATTTCTGATGATGTCATGGTAGCTGCCACTTGAATTTCCTCATCAATGGCCGACCAGCTTTTAAAATCTTCTTCTGACATACCATCTGGGGGTTTCTCCATGATTTCCTCTTCAATAGCATCGGGTTCTTCATTTGGAGATGTTTCCGTGCCCTTCTTAAAGAAGCCACCCTTTGTGAAACAGTTTTCAATGGTTCTCTCAGTCACTTGTTTCCATAACATTGTTATAAGATGTAGGGCATCAAGGAGGGAAATTCTTTTAGCAATATCATTTGCATCAGTTTTTTCTTGAGTCTCATCTAATTCTCCTAAAATTCTGCTACGCATTTCTCTTCTGTAGTAAGCCTTTAGAGTCCGTATGATTCCTTGGTCACATGGTTGAATCAGTGATGTCGTGTTTGCAGGCAAGAAGATTATTTTAATGTTTTTTAATGACACATTACATGTATGTGCTGTGCAGTTGTCTACCAACAAAACAATTTTTCGTTTCAGGTTTGTATCCCATTTAACTAACCAGTTGTTAAAAATGACACTTGTCATCCACGCATTTGAACTTGAGCAATAATCCACTGGCAAACTTTTCACACCCTTAAAACACCGAGGATTTTTACTTTTTCCAATCACTAACAGTTTTTGTTTCTCACCGTTCATATTAGTGTAGCAAAGAATTGTAACGCGTTCTTTTGAGGTTTTAAATCCTTTGGAGCTTTCATGTTTAAACAAATAAGTATGTTCGGGCATTGCACGAAAATAAAGTCCTGTTTCGTCTGCATTGTAAACGTTTTCAGGTGAATATTCAGCAATAATTTTTGGCCACTGTCTTAATCCACATCTCAGCTGCTGAAAAATCAGCACTTTTTTCCTCGCTATGAGTGCGTCTGTACACGATATTCTCCCGCTTTTTCCATCGGCTGAACCACCCATCTGTTGCACTAAAATCTTCTTTTCCCATTTCTTTAGCTAGATCTTCGGCTTTTTGACGCATCAGTGGTCCATTGACGGGTGCATTTTTTTCGCGAACATTACCGAACCAAAGCTTTAAGGCTGACTCAACCTGACTATCTTTTCCGGTTCGGTTTCTCTTACGATTTAAGTTCTCATTTACTCGTGCTGAAGTTTCAATATTCATTCTGTTTTTCAAAATTTTACACAAAAGTGGCTGTGAAATTTTTAACTGTACAGCAGCATTGCGTTGACTCATTTTTGGTAATTTATCGTAGCGTTCTAAAATTTCCTGTTTTTCTTTGAGAGACAAGTCTTTGCGTTTATTTTTGTCTGCCATTATGTTAGGGGTTATTTTAAACACTGTTTTTACCACCGTCATTAACAAAAGCTAGAGTGGACCTGAACCAACAAATTATAGCAATGTTTAAGCACTGTTAGCACTGTTAGCACTGTTTAAGACTACCGTCTTGAACGAAAGCTAGCATGTAACTGAACCAATAAATAGGCTGGAGTGGAAAGACCGATGAAAAGTGGTGAAATCTGCCGTCATTTTATGAGTCATTTTAAGATTCTGATAACTATAACCGAAACTCTGATTACTATAAGCGGAGGTTTTATAATGTAATTTAACCTCGATGCTTTGGGACTGTTAATTCTGATAACATTAGGCGATTGATAACAATATCGGTGATTACAATAAACGGATTATACTGTGTATATATATATATATATATTATCCATATATGTAGACAAATGAGCGGTTTGAGGGTGGTAGAAAAAGACAGATAAGAGATGGAGTTATATTCCGTTACGTTTCGGCACAAAGCCTTGCTCAAACAAAATGACAACACGAGTTAAACACACAATATTTAAATGCAGACGATCTTTTCCAACCTTACTGGATGAACATTCGTGGTTTCACCCGATTGGCTGGTTACTGATGATGCTCCTTGGCCCCCCCGCGCTTCTGCTAACTTCATTTTTCCCGTTAATTTGGCTAAACACATAAATCCCTCTCTATGATTTACCACGTTTCCTGACGTTATATAAGCAGCTTCAATTGCTTTTCTCATCCCCTTATCTAGTCCTTTATGAATGATCTTAGCTTCTTGCCAGTTTGGCAGGTGTCCGTACCTACCTGCGTGCAAGACGAGTGAGTTAGATATTGGATGGAGACGCATGTCTGCTCTATACTCATATAATCATTTTGGTAAGCCGCGCCCTGACTCCTCATAATAAGCGGCAGAGCAGCCATTACATGGAATCTCGTAAACTACACTACGTTCATTAAGGCTAAATAAACTCCCGCTCCTCTTAGGAATTTATCGATAATTTGGGCTCCTCTTGAATGCGGAACTGGTATATTCTCTTTATCTACATTATTTTCAGTCTCACCTCCACGCCGTTCTGATATATTAATTGATTTTTTCTTTAGTTTAACTATTAATCCTTCGGGATAACCTAACTTTCAAAACGCTTCCCTGATGTATTCAAATTCATTCACCAGATACTCTTCACTACATATTCTAATAGCTCTCGGGTAGAATCCAATCAACACACCTGTCTTAGTCCTTTTACTATGAGCAGACAAATAATGAACAAAGTCATTTTTGTTTGTATGCTTTCTATAGACTGAAAATTTTGCACTCTCACCCGATCTCCAAATCATTGCGTCTAAAAAAGCCATTTTTCCATTCTCTTCTTCTTGCACCGTAAACTGTATATGACCATCCACATCATTCAACATTCTTAACTTATTGTTTATATCCGTGTTCTCTGGAACCACCATTAACACATCGTCACCGTATCTAAACGAAGCTACACCTATTCCCATTATCCTAATAAATCTGTCCGTCTCCAAGGTTTCCATATGGAGACTAGCCATGACAGCGCTGAGTGGTGAACCCATGGGCAGACCTCTTTGTTGCCTCTACTCTTCACCTTGAAATGTAAATGCATCAAACTTCACACACAAAAAAACCAGTTCCATGTAATCCTCCCTTGTTACTGGAAGAACGCTGTCTTCAATGTTTTCTGTCGCTCTTCTGACCGCCTGTAATGCTCCATCCACCGGAACATAGATACGGTAGGTGTAGGAACATAGGTAGGTACGGACACCTGCCAAACTGGCAAGAGGCTAAGATCATTCATAAAGGACTAGATAAGGGGATGAGAAAAGCAACTGAAGCTGCTTATATAACGACAGGAAACGTGTTAAATCATAGAGAGGGATTTATGTGTTTAGCCAAATTAACAGGAAAAATTATGGTGAAGTTAGCAGAAAGGGGCAGGGCCAAAGAGCATCAACAGTAACCAGCCAATCAGGTGAAGCCACGAATGTTCGTTCAGTAAGATTGGAAAAGATCGTCTGCATTTAAATATTGTGTGTTTAACTCGTGTTGTCATTTTGTGTGAGCAAGGCTTTGTGCCGAAACGTAACAGAATATGACTCCATCTCTTACCTGTCTCTTTTTCTACCACCCTCAAATGCTTATATATATATATATATATATATATATATATGAAAATTATTTCACGAAAGTAACACGTGAAAAAATAAAACCACGAAGGAAAGGAAACACAGAGTGGTGCTCAAGCGCTTTCGTCTAATGACATCCTCAGGAACACTGAAGTAAATAAAGAGTTCAAGACTATATACAGGTTACAAAAAATCTATTTATATATATATATATTATATATATATATATATAGAAATAAAAATTGTGGGAGGAGCATACAAATTTGTAAGGAAAACTACCAATTTTAGCACTTTGCCCGAATTCAACACAAGATCAAATGGATTGTTTACAACCAATTTTATAGATAATGCCTGAATGATATATAGTCACAAAAAAAATAAAAAATAAAAATAAATTGAAAAATAAAAATTGTAAGAGGAGCATACAAATTTATAAGGGAAAATTACCAAAGTTTTAGCACTCTGCCCTTCTTGTCTAAATCCATTCTGAACGAATTCAAAACAACGGGATAAGGGAAAATTACCAAAGTTTTAGCACTCTGCCCTTCTTGTCTAAATCCATTCTGAACGAATTCAAAACAACGGGATCGAGTTCAAAAAGACCTTTGCTCATGTTAAAGTTATTTGTAAGTTGGATAATAGCAGACTCAAGAATATTTCTATTAATGTTGCTAGAGTGAAACAAAACTAAAGCATTATCCCAATCAATACAATGGGATAACTCTGACAAATGGACGAAAAGGGCACTGGACGACTGTCCCGTTCTAACGAAATATTGATGCTCTTTTACACGCGTGTGCAAATCCTTTCCCGTCTGACCAATGTAAAAGGAATCACATTGTTTACAACCAATTTTATAGATAATGCATGAATTATTGGTAGGGCTATTTTTTACTATGATATTTTTAACAATATTGTTATATGAAAATACTACATTAAAATCCAAAAGTTTAAGTACATTAGCAATGCCTAAAAAACCCGGGAAAAATGGAAATACTAAAATATTCTTTGACAAAGTGCGAGTGTTATTATTCACAGTGCGAATGTTATTATTCATTCGCACTTTGTCAAAGAATATTTTAGTGCTTCCATTTTTCCCGGACTTTTTAGACATTGCTAATGTACTTAAACTTTTGGATATTAATGTAGTATTTTCATATAACAATATTGTGAAAAATATCATAGTAAAAAATAGCCCTACCAATAATTCAGGCATTATCTATAAATTTGGTTGTAAACAATGTGATTCCTTTTACATTGGTCAGACGGGAAAGTATTTGCACACGCGTGTAAAACAGCATCAATATTCCGTTAGAACGGGACAGTCGTCCAGTGCCCTTTTTGTCCATTTGTCAGAGTTATCCCATTGTATTGATTGGAATAATGCTTTAGTTTTGTTTCACTCTAGCAACATTGTTAATAGAAATATTCTTGAGTCTGCTATTATCCAACTTACAAATAACTTTAACATGAGCAAAGGTCTTTTTGAACTCGATCACGTTGTTTTGAATTCGTTCAGAACGGATTTAGACAAGAAGGGCAGAGTGCTAAAACTTTGGTAATTTTCCCTTGTAAATTTGTATGCTCCTCTTACAATTTTTATTTTTCAATTTATTTTTATTTTTTATTTTTTTGTGACCTATATATCATTCAGGCATTATCTATAAAATTGGTTGTAAACAATCCATTTGATCTTGTGTTGAATTCGGGCAAAGTGCTAGAATTGGTAGTTTTCTTTACAAATTTGTATGCTCCTCCCACAATTTTTATTTCTATATTTATTATATATATATATATATATTTTTTTTTTTGTAACCTATATATAGTCTTGAACTCTTTATTTACTTCAGTGTTCCTGAGATGTCATTAGACGAAAGCGCTTGAGCACCACTCTGTGTTTCCTTTCCTTCGTGGTTTTATTCATCATATATATATGTACTGTATATATAATATTAGAAATATAAGCAAATATTATTTCGTTCCAGAATGGAATATTAAATCATTTAAAAAAGATAATCCGATATAAAGTTAGTTTTATCCACTTCGAAGTTATTTTGTTAATATAAAACATCGCAAGATTAATCATCTCATTATTTTAAAGTTTCATCGAAGGAATGTATTAACCCTCAACCACTATCGTGGGATCAGGGAGAAAACCCCAATCAGTTTAATTTTGTTTGACCTCAAAAAACAATGATAGTTGTTTACGATTAGATTTGTTCAGAAAGCGGTTTGAATAGCAAAAGGCAAAATTCAGAACTAAAGTATGGTGTCATCGCGGACCAACCCTTTGTCTCTCCTCTCTCTCTCTCTCTCTCTCTCTATAATATATATATATATATATATATATATATGAAAATATTTGAAAATCATTTCACGAAAGTAACACGGGAATAATATTTAAGATGAAAATAACCACGAAGGAAAAAGGAAACACAGAATGGTGCTCAAGCGCTTTCGTCTAATGACATTCTCAGTGTTCCTGAGGATGCCATTAGACGAAAGCGCTTGAGCACCATTCTGTTTCCTTTACCTTCGTGGTTATTTTCATCATATATATATATATATATATATATATATAACAGTATATATATATATACACAATAAATTAGATGAACAGCCTTTAATAAAACTAAAATTAATTATGGTAAGAAATATATGGTTGGGATGTAAAAAAATTGTAGAAACGGTTAATTAATATCGCATAACATTTCCTCCCATCTTAAAATTAAAATTTATATTTATTTATTTTTTGTTATGTAGAAAGGAGGGGCCAAGGGTGGGCGCCAGGCAAAATCAAGGCATCCGACGCTGACAATGCCATTTATATATATATATATATATATATATATATATATATATATTACACACACACGACAGATGATATTACACAAGTTATAGGGAAACTAAAAGCACATCGGCAGCAGGACCGGACAAATGGAATGCCACACTGATCAAAAAACTACAAGAATGCAATCGCTGAGCCCCTATATTGGATATGGAGACAATCACTAGACACGGGAGAAATACCGGGCATCCTGAATAAAGCGAGCATAGTCCCAATATCAAAGGTGGGCATCCGTGCCTCGAAAAGGACCGACGGTCCCGGTCCCGGTCCTTGCCTCAAACTGGACCGACGGTCCCGGTCACGATCCTTTCTGAAGATAGGACCTAGGAACGACTCGGTCCTCGGTCCTTATATATAAAATATAAGTAAAAAATTTGATTAAAATGAAAAATGAAATTAAAGACACCGGAAATCTTTAATTTTATTAACGTAAATTATAATTAATACAATACATAAATGATGAAAAAAAGTTAAGTTAAATGCTTCAGTTTCCCTTCAAGAAGACTAGCATTTCAAAATGGCTGTCACTGAGCCCTGACCTTTTCGGCTTGAGCACTGGTCGAACTGGTTCTGGACGTGAGGGTGGCGCCTGGAGACATGTCGCTTGAGGTTGTTTTGGCTCTTGTTGCTTGTCGAGAGGATGTTCTTGTTCGGCAGGCACAGCAAGCACTTGTACTCCAGGTTCTGCTCACCCTTGGGGCCCAGGTATTCAAAGTATTTGTCCAGGTACGGCCAGGGATTGCCGGGTTCAGTTCTTCCGCTAGGAGCTCCAGTTGCTTGACTTGAAGTTGAAGCACTAACATCAGTAGATTCTTCGTCTCCTCCAGGTGTTGAAACAAGTTTCAGTTCAGTCTCAGTCTCTTTCTGAGTCTTCTGGAGGAAACGATCCATCTTCTTTAGAACTTCAAATAATCACTAAACACACTAAAATCACTAAAAAAGACCGTCCGGACCGGACCGTCCGGAATTGCTTAAAAATGGACCGTCATCCTCATTTCGGTCCTCACTGAGAAAAGGACCGACTTTCCCGCTCACGGTCCTTAAAAGGGACCGAGTTCCTGGAATTCGGTCCTTTTGGAACTCGGTCCTGCCCACCTTTGCCCAATATATAAAGGAGGAGATCGATCCGAGACCAAAAACTATAGGCCAGTGTTGCTTACACCTCATCTCACGAAAATATTTGAAAGAATAGTTAGAGAAAAAAATCTCCGAGTTTTTGGAAACTCAGAAATAAATTAAAGGATAACCAACATGGATTCCGGTCAGGCAGATCACGCCCATCACAACTAATGGAACACTACAACAACATTATTGATGCACTTGAAAGTAATGAAATCTGTGATGTAATATACACAGACTGCCAAAGCGTTCGACAAGTGTGACCATGGAATCATAATACATAAACTGAAATATGCGGGAATAACAGAAAAAGTAGGGAAATGGATATATAATTTCCTTAATGAGCGGCGGCAAGTCGTTACAGTTCAAGGAATGTCTTCATCAGAATCAGAGATCCTCAGCTCAGTACCACAAGGAACAGCATTAGCTCCATTACTCTTCATAATTATGCTAACTGACATAGATGAGGACGTTACCAGAGACAGCACAGTAATATCCTTTGCGGATGACACAAACATCAGTAGAAAAATAAGAAACCCAGAGGATATAGGATCTCTACAAACAGACATGAACAGAATCTACAAGTGGTCGGAAGACAACAATATGAAATTTAACACCGAGAAATTTCAACTAAGGTACGGAAAAAGGGAGAACCTAAAATCCATGGAATACTATACCCCAAATGGACAGAAAATTCAGAGAAATTCTAAAGCAAAAGATCTAGGAGTTATAATGACTGATGATGCGAAATTTGAAACACAAAATAAGATAGCAGTAAACAGAACAAAGAGAATAACTGGGCAGGTACTGAGAACCTTTAAACGAATGGATAGGAATATAATGATTCCTCTATTGAAAATGCTGATCATACCAAAGTTTGAATACTGCTCGGTCCTAATATCCCCATATAAAGAGAAGACATTAGTCAGCTAGAAGGGATTCAAAGAAGCTTCACAGCCAAGATCAATGGGTGCAAAGAACTAAATTATTGGGAAAGTTTACTTGAATTAAACCTATTTTCACTGAAAAGAAGAAGAGAGAGGTATACCATTAATTACTTGAAAAATAATGGAAAAACTAGCCCCTAATCTTACTCTAAACCGTATAACCCACAAGCAATAGTGGAAAGTACAAAAGAAAGACTGCATCGTGTTCCCAAATTAAAGGCTAGACAGGGAATATCCTCAACCCTGAAGGAAAATAGTTTTGTTGTGAGAGGACCAAGACTGTTAAACCAGCTGCCCAAGGAACTAAGGAACACGAGTGTGTTGCGTTGGACATCTTCACCAGACCAACTCGAGAAATGAAGAATCATCGCGCGGAACGTTTGAAAGGTTGAAAGGTATATATATATATATATATATATATATATATATATATTAGGTGGCCCTTATTTTTCGAAATTGCAAATCTCACCATCTCACCCCCTCAATATATTCCACTCGACAAAAAACAAAATGTGCAAAATCTCAAGTAATTATAAATATTCTTATTGGTCCCGCACAAGGACTCAAATTTAGTTAATTATTGAAACATAAATACACTAATTTTTTAGTAGTGTTCCATTATAAGGGCACATAACAGCAGTTAAAGAACAGCATAAACTAAAATAGACATTAACTACTGATTAAGTAGAAACTGAATTGAACTAAACATTTTAGGACTGAAAGCATAGTAAATTTGGCCTAGTAGGGATGGTTGCTTATTTTGGTTGATTGGGTGATTCTTATATGTATAAGAACCACCCATTCAACCAAAATTTGGGGGTCTCACCCCCGCATTTTTTTCCTATTAATATAAAACGTGTACCAAAGAAGTTTTATTAAAATCAATTAATATTTATGGGGGCCTCATAAGCAACCATCCCTACTAGGCCAAATTTACTATGCTTTCAGTCCTAAAGTGTTTAGTTCAATTCAGTTTCTACTTCATCAGTAGTCAATGTTTATTTTAGTTTATGCTGTTCTTTAACTGCTGTTATTTGCCCTTATAATGGAACGCTAATAAAAACTTTGTGTATTTATGTTTCAATAATTAACTAAGTTTGAGTCCTTCTGCGGGACCAATAAGAATATTTATAATTACTTGAGATTTTGCACATTTGGTTTTTGTCAAATGGAATATATTGAGGGGGTGAGACGGTGAAATTTGCAATTTCGAAAAATAAGTGACACCCTAATATAATATATATATATAAATTATTATATATATATATATATATAACTGCAATGACCGCGCAGTATATAATGAATAGAAACGACATAAGTGTTAAGGAACGCTTCTGCACACGAGGAGGAGAGATAACGAATAAATGAAAAATGAGGCGAACCGCCCTGGAATCGAACCCAGGGCCTTCCAATTGCCGGTTGGACGCGCTACCATTATGCTACGGACCTCGCTTAATCACAAATCGAAATTCTCCCACATAGGGCAGAAACCAATGCCCTGAGAGGGCACCCTCGCAAATCGTGAATATGCGCATATAACTGCAATGACCGCGCAGTATATAAATGAATAGAAACGACATAAGTGTTAAGGAACGCTTCTGCACACGAGGAGGAGAGATAACGAATAAATGAAAAATGAGGCGAACCGCCCGGGAATCGAACCAGGGCCTTCCAATTGCCGGTTGGACGCGCTACCATTAAGCTACGGACCTCGCTTAATCACAAATCGAAATTCTCCCACATAGGGCAGAAACCAATGCCCTGAGAGGCAATTGGAAGGCCCTGGGTTCGATTCCCGGGCGGTTCGCCTCATTTTTCATTTATTCGTTATCTCTCCTCCTCGTGTGCAGAAGCGTTCCTTAACACTTATGTCGTTTCTATTCATATATATATATATATTAGGGTGTCACTTAAGTGCAAAGTTTGAAATTTTCATGCTGACACCCCGCGAATCTATTCCATTGGTAAAAAAAACATGGTGACTGAAAAATCTTTTATTTGAATAACTATAAAAGGTCGCCCCCCGCCTTCCAAAGTTTAATGCTTGCGCGGCGTCTCCATAATCGTTCATTAGATATCTATATATTTCTATATTGTGTGTGTGTGTATCTGTGTGTGTCTGAATATCTGAGAAATAAAGTGAACAATACTTAACGATTCACCGTTTCTCATTTCAGCTACGTGATTTCTGGTGATGGAAACCCGGAAGTGTATATACCTATTAGGGGCAGCGGTTGATGAGGTGAAAGGATGCAAGTCCTTCCTACAGGCAAGCATTCGGTTACTTCCTTTACCTTCACCATGAAAAGAAAATGACAATACGTGACGCGTTAAGGAAGTCACTTCGAGCAGTGATGTCCTTCTGGGAGAAAGCTCACATTCCAACCAGACTCGAGACACACTGCGTCAGCAAACTGGATAAAGTCTTCGAGGAGTGGAAAGGACTCAAAAACACGCCTCAAGGACGAGCGATTCACACAAGACGAAAGAAAAAGAATTCATTGAACGCCTCGATCGTCTCTTTGACATCGCCCACGCTGATTGTGAGAAATTGGTCAAGTACCCAGAGGATTGGGAGTTCCTTCAGCAGCAGCGCCAGAAAGGACGTCCAGGTTCAATGGCAGGTTTGGACATGACCCATCAGCGCCAAGTCAAAGATTGTACTCGACGTCGGGAGGAAGAGGAGAAACGAAGAAAGCGATCAGCAGCTGAAATGGAGGCAGTATCCAACGAAGCGGTTTTGGAGTCCTCATCCTCCAGCTCAGATGATAGCGAAGAAAAAGGAGCATGTGGTGGTTCGTTAGCGTCTAAACAAAGAGCAACGAAGAACATCATGACATCGGAATTGGCGGCAGCGCTTGATCGCACGCAACTCTCGTCAAGAAAGGCCACATATCTGCTGTTTGAGGCAGCTTCCAGCTTAGGGCATGATGCTAGCGACTACAACATCAATCGTGGATCCATTCATCGTCAGCGTGAAAAATTCCGTACCCTTAAGGCTCGGCAACTGAAGAGCGAGTTCCAAGGCAATAGTCCGTTGACTGTTCACGGGACGGAAAACTCATGCAAGATCTGACGTCACGAGAATATGTTGACCGCTTACCTATTCTTGTATCTGGCTCCGGGACAGAGCAGCTCCTCGGGGTGCCAAAACTTCTGTCAGGAACCGCGCTGGCACAAACAAATGCCATCATAGATTGCCTGAATGAATGGGGAGTGACCGATCATGTCAAATCTATGTGTTTCGACACAACCGCGACAAACACAGGCCACCGTGGAGGAACTTGTGTTCTTCTGGAAGAAAAAGTTGGACGTGACCTGTTACACTGCGCGTGCAGACACCATGTACTGGAGTTGGTGCTACAGGCGGCATTCGCAGCATCGCTAGATTCAGTATCTACCGGTCCAGAAATTCTGCTTTTCAAGCGATTCCATAATTATTGGACCCGCATTGACCAGCAACAGTTCCAAACTGCGGACACAGATGCGTTCACCAAAGCAGCTATTTTTAAGCATAGAACGGAGCTCATTGAGTTTGCAAAATCACAAGCACTTCAAGTTCGTGATGACTATCAGGAATTCCTCGATCTTTCCGTCATCTTTCTTGGAGGTGTTCCATACAAGGGACTAAACTTCCGCGCCCCTGGTGCTATGCACCGGGCGAGATGGATGGCTAAGGGGCTCTATGCCATCAAGATCTGGCTCTTCCGAAGACAGTTTAAACTGACGAACACTGAGGAACGCGGAATTCGAGATATCTGCCTCTTTTCTGTTCTAGTTTACATGAAAGCGTGGGCAACAGCTCATCTGTCCATCGAAGCTCCGCTGAATGATTGGGAATTGATGAGGACGCTCCTTCGATACCCGCACAGAAGATCTCTGATGGTACCACCAAGAAGCTGTCTGCGCACCTGTGGTACCATTCGGAGGAGGCAGTGGGTCTGGCGTTCTTTGATGAGAGGATATCGATGGAAGTGAAGTGCAGCATGGTTGCAGCGTTAGATCAAGAAGCCCCTCACATGCCGCCAAAACGACCTTTGGTTCTTGATACTATGTTCCTCAGTGACAGCAAAGGACTGGAGCAACTGATCACAAAGAACACCCGAGGATTCTTCTCAAAACTTCAGTTGCCAGATTGCTTTCTGCTCCACCATCCCAGTTCATGGACGTCAAACTCTGAATACGTGCAAGCTCGGGATGTGGTCTCCAAACTTGCAGTGGTGAACGACAGAGCAGAACGGGCCGTGGCTCTGGTGAAGGAGCTGAACGGAAAGTTGACAGTGAAAGAAGAACAGCTCCAGTTCCTCGTTCAAGTTGTCACTGACCACAGAAAGCAACACCCAGCTCCGAACAAATCAGCATTAGTGAGGACGCGAAAGAACTAATCACTGATCAGCGTATGAGCACCAATTATTCTGCTACTGTATATGTATTTTATTTCTCAAAGTTTTGCTTTTGTTGCTTCTCCATTTTGTACCATTATTCGCCAAATTATGTCTTCTATTTTGATTATATAATAAACTGTTTGTATTCTTTGCTTTTTTAAGTGTCTTACTTTCGTTATTTCACCAAATTGCCTTGTTTTTTATTATCTGGTTCGGCCCAAGCTGTGAACACTGAACAGCTTGTTGACGTCAACAAATGGGTCTTGTTTTCAGTGACGAGGGCGACCTTTAAATGATGACCAATCAGGACCAAATTTCTCTTCCTTATGTTTTACACCAAATGGAACAATTTTAGGGGGTGTCATAGGAAAATATCCATCGTTTAATTTTCCCCCTATTACCTAGTGACACCCTAATATATATATTATATATATATATTATAATATATATATATATATATATATATATATATGATACACACAGACCGTGCATGGAACAAGGAACTCTTCTTGGAAAATTAAATCCACTATAGTCCGTCCGAATAAGTAATGGTAAATGACAAACACTATAGTTTTTTTCTTTTTCATGATATTAGCCCGACGTGGGCAACTGGTCACTTGCAAAGAGGCCCCAAAAATATAGCTTCCCTCACCAGCTATCTGCAAAGCAGATAGGATCCAGCTTTGGGACAGGATCTAGGGGTCAGGATCCTGCCCGGTCTGTGTATATCATGAAAAAATCTCAGGGGACCATTCTGAGTTCAATTCCATGTGTTTGTGTGTGTATCATATATGTTATACACAAACAGCCGCCCATCTGTAAAATGCCCTCACGCGAACCACGACTCGAGAAGCAAGAAATAATTCACTTGCAGCTCGTGTGCTTTGCTCATTTGCCAGCCGTGAATGGCTCGTTGTATCCTCACATCCGCCTAGGAACTCCGCCTAGGAACTCGGCTCGCACGGATACAGCGTGTCTTGGCCTTGAGAATCTCGCGCTCTCTTGCATCTCACGCGGTTCAACGCCCTTCTAACGCATGTGAGAATGGAATTCTCCGTATATAAGGAAGAGTCCAAAGCTTGGACAATCAGATTCAGAACGGGCTAGTAAGAACGCCCAAGAACGGGTCTCCGAAGGTGATGGGTGCATTTCACCCCGTAGGAAATTGCTTTATATTGAAAATTCGGGTTTGAGGATCTGACTAAAAGAAATGGCAGTAGACCCAAGCAATATTGAACGTAATTTTAAATCACTCTTAGAATTAAGAACTAAACCTTTATAAACTTATTGACCTTATATTGGAGAAATTATTTCATGAACTTTGTGAAGAAAATTTGATTTGCTAAATTTGTTTGATCATCGTCTTGCCTAAATTCAATTAAATTAATAACATCCGACGTATGTTTTATTGTTGTTTGACTGTAGGGGTCTTGTGATAAGAAATTTCTACCCAGTGACCCTTAAGTGGATTTAATTCCGGTGTGCTCTGTGGCGAGGATTCCATCAGACATCGAGACGGTGGTTCCCATCCAGGAGTACATAATATTATACCCTCTTGGAGTAAGTCAATTTTACCCGACTCCTCCGAGGGCCCGTATAATATATATATATATATATGAAAAGATTGTGAAGTGTGTAAAATGTATATATGTGTAGTGCTGCCTAACATTCATCCCCACCCCCATCCCGCCCGCAGTACTTCGCTAGTCGATTGGTGTTTACAATACCCCTAGAGGATTCTACGGGGCTCCAATAAACCTTAGCTCCCCCCGCCCATGGCCTAAACCAGGGGTTCCCAAATTGGTGTTCCGCGGAACACTTGTATACCGTGAGAAGTGTTCCGCGGAACACAATTTGGGAACCCCTGGCCTAAACCATTAGAGGTACAGTAAAACTAAACATACCTTACAAAAGAGAATTTAATCCTGCATTTAATGAGAAACAATTAAAACTTGGTGTTCCCGCCATTGGCTTCCAAGACAGCCTGAATTCGCTTTGGGTAGCTTGCCAAAAGTGACGTCAATAGATCTTGATCGTTACGCAAATTTGCTAAAAGAGTTTTAATGTGTTGCGTCATTGTATCCTTCGAAAATCGATTTGCTGCAGGTTCTTGAAACAAGAGATATTCAACCTTGTCCTTTATAACTGATCCAATGTGTTCACAGACGTTCAGGTCAGGAGAATTTCCTGGCCATTCTTCATTTCCAAAGAAATCGATCTCATGGTTCCGCAACAACTGTTGAGTGGCTAATGCCTTAAAGCAGAGGGCCTTATCGTGCAGAAGTGTGACCTGATCGACATCCATAATATTGTTTGGGTTGCTTAGAAAAGGAATGACAGGCTGGGATAGAATAATATCACGAAAATACTGTCCATCCCAACTCTGACCATTTGGCTTCAGCACCTACATGAGCTTCTTTGCAGTGAACAAAACAAACACCCCAACACAGTCTGGACTTTAATAATTCGCGATAATGTTCATTCTCATCGATTTCATCTGTGTGTGGCCACACCACAATCATTTTGGTAGTTAGGCCGACGTGTTACGTAAACAAAAAAAATTCATCGGAGACAGCTAAATGCATGAAATCATCCACATCCCAATCTTCAAGATAATGGACAAACCACATTCTGTCATCGATGTTAAGTTGAGTTTTTCTTGGCTTGGAAGTTCATGTCAAGGCTGTAAACCTTGCCTATGACGATACAGTCGAATGATCTCACCACTAACGATCTTTCCTCTCAACACTTCGATCTCGCTAGAAAGTTTAGCACAGCTGTTTTTTCCGCTTACGGTACCGCTTTCAATGATGTCCTTCGTTTCCTGAGAGAGTGGCAAATTTGGGCGCCCAGATTGGTTGTATCCATTTCACATTCATCCAAAGTTTTATTCCAATTTCTTTTGACGAAGTCCTCACTTCTGCGCAACTTTCTGGCAACCCATGAACGTGTTATAACGGTGGCTCCAGCATCACGAGCTTCCGAAAATGTTTATTGCTCGTATGCGATCTATCACACTGCCTTCCGGAATCATCAATTAATTGCGAAGCCATTATATTATCACTTTATCAGGTAGAGTAATTTTAATACCTGCAATAAATAAAGAATTTTATATTTTTATAATCACTAAAAATTATTTCGATATAAGTAAACATGTAAGCTGCAAATGGGGGGGCTAAGGTTTTTTGGAACCCCTTACACCTACGAATGCAAATACTCAGCATCGCTGACTACGAATCCATCGGCCCCGGAATCGAGACCCGGTGACGGCAGGCGGCGCGCAGCAAAACCCAGCTGTTCATCCTTCCACACAACAAAGAAATTGGTTGGTAGATAAATGGGTACCCTGAGTAGCCTAGTGATTAAGACGCTGGGCTGCTGGTGTGGCGTGGTTCGGATTCCACGATAAACTGTAGGTCTAAGGTGGAGTGACAAGGTTGACCTTCGTCAGAATGAAAAGTTCGGGCGGAAGCAAAACCAATCCAAGGTACATACTGTATATATATATATATATATTTATATATATATATAATATATATATATATATATATATATATGTTAACCCCTCCGTCTATGGCCCTGGGTGGTTCGAATTGACGGGGGTTCTAGTTGGGAGGCAGCAACGGATATTTCTTCTATAACATTCTAATTCTTTTCTCTCGCTTTATGGGGTCGACAGTTATTAATTCTTCTCTTGCTAAATACTCTGATACTTTCTCTGAGACTAAAATTATCGACTTCTCTTTTATAACTTATCGACTTTACTGACTAAGTTCCTCTGAAGATAGCCCAACTGGAGGGGGAAAATAAAAAGTTTCTCTTACTGTAATTTACTTCTTAAAAATTTACAGGTAGTGGTCTGAATTTTACAGGGGTAGAGGTTCGACCTCTTCCGACCATGGCTCAGGCCGGAATCTAAAAAAAGTTAAGGAGGCAAGGGGCCTCTGCCCCCTCCCCGCAGCGAGGCTGCTGACAAGGGAGTCTCGTAGCAGTGACCCAAGCAGAGTCCCGTAATGAAGTGTAGTTCATTTTTCAAATTCATGTCTCATATAAGCCTAAATGTTGGGGGAAGGCAGTTGAAGGTTAAGTTCCCCCCTTTTAAACACATGATCAGATGTTTGAAAGATTCCAAATAAAAATAAAAAAAATAAAAAAAATAATCGTATTTTTTTGCCGAGTCTTCATTTCTGAAGGCGATATCATTTCATAGTAGTACATAAGTACAATTTAAGTACACGACTGAGTACATTTTCGTTTGGGTTTATTACAATTATGATTGCGATTATGGATTACTTCACATTCGCTTATGATTGTCCATTACAGTTCTGTTAAAGTACATTCTTACATTATATATTAAGTCATTACATTTAATTACAGTTTCATTGAAGTACAGTACAAGTTATTATTAATTACAGTTTCATTAAAGTACATTACGTTATATTAAATTAAAGTATTACAGTTAGTTACAATTAAACAGTTACTATAACTTTGTTTTTATATATTTATATATGGTTATAATATATGGTTATAATATATGGTTATAATATATGGTTATTATATATGGTTATTATATATGGTTATTATATATGGTTATTAGTACAACACAAGTACATGAGCACATACAAGATAATTTATATACAACATAATATGTTATATTATGTTATAATATGTTATAAATTTGGATCGGAGCGAGAGGAGATTTTTATCTCAGAAGCGTTCGACTTTGCTGTCATCAGCGAATTTGACCACTTATCCAAGCATTTATGAATTTGTGAGGGGTGAACGCACTTTAAAGAAAAAAAGAAAAAAAATACATGTGGACGTATTTTACATGTACGTAACACAATAGGTTGTGTGCGTAATATAAACACGCGTAAAATATGGACTGATAGGTTGATAGGCATCAGTGGACAATAGGTAAGAAACAACAAATAATGATGTATAGAGAATGAAGTGTTTTTTTTATTATTATTATTAAATAATTTACCATACATTGAATACGGAAGATGTCCAAATACTAAACACGTGATTCACTGTTCAAGGTATGGAAAACGTGAAGAGAATTAAGTTACTTTATGACGTCATAGTTATTGAATTTGTACGTATAGTACAAATCATTATTAGGAAGATTTTCAAGAACGAATTAAAGACAAAGAGTGGGTATTAATGACTAAGAAGTACAACTACGGGTACCAATCCTGTTATATGCAATGTGTATGCATAATCTAGGGTCGAGGGTGAGATGCAAGACAATCATAATTAATTATAATAACTTCTATAACAAATGGAAAATGGATACGACTAAACCATAGAAATGGTAGATCGTAGGGTTGTGACACAAACAAAAAATAGAAAGCTACAAATAATTTTTTTATCCAAACTCGCGTTAAGCGATTTTGGTTCTTATGTAAAAATGAATATTGAAATTATTCATTGTTCATTTTTACATTGCTCTCCCCTTTAAAATGATATGTATACAATAATATAATAGGGTACAATTATTACAATAGAATTAAGAGAATAACATCCTAACTAATTCAAGTTAGATGAATTTTTCTTTACATTACAAGTTTTATGCAGAACAAGTGACTTCGGGTGGTTGGGTACAATGCAGAGTAATCAAATTTTTAACAAGACACTCGCTTAGAGGGCTATTATAAAATATAAAAATTCAAAGATTAAAACTATAATTTTATGCAAACAGAATAAAAGGATTAATACGTTAATTTAGACAAACAATTAAGTTAGACAAACAATGATATTGTTAAATTTTTTTACAAAATTTTATTTTTCTGTGGGAAAAATTACATACATAATGTGTAGTAGATAAAAGGGAAAAACGTAAATCATACAATCTATAAACTAATTTTTATTGACTATTGTAGGTACAAATCGAATTACGTAGTGGATGATGTATAGACCTGTGGTCTAGTGTGTATTTGTGTGTATTAGATACAAAGTGTGTATCTTATAATTTTGAGGGACAGATTAACTGAGAGGATTTTTAAATTAACTGAATAAATGCCTGAGCAAAAATTTATATATAGTAAGCAAGAATGCTTAAGACTACATAAATAGCAAAGTTAGCACTT
The DNA here is from genome assembly GCA_023014485.1 of Bathynomus jamesi. Taxonomy (NCBI): domain Eukaryota; kingdom Metazoa; phylum Arthropoda; class Malacostraca; order Isopoda; family Cirolanidae; genus Bathynomus; species Bathynomus jamesi. The sequence goes on from JAJOZX010001699.1 coordinate 395,299, forward strand.
ACACGCAATGAAAGAGTTTATTGTGATATCCAAGGATTTTAGCATAAGATTTGTATATATATATATATATAGTATATAGTGTGCATACGTGTGTGTGTGTGTAAACGTTTAAGGGTTATTATTATTATTATTATTATAAAATCCTTTAAGTTGAAGGTAGTATTTAAGTATTTAATTACATCAGTTACACGTATTAAGGTAATAAAGAAACGTACTTAGAGGACCTTACAAGTAATGAAAGTAAATCTAGCAGTATTAAAAATTAAATTTTCAAGATGGAATTTAGTTCGACTAGTAACATTCCTAGCTATATATGAACTATATAACCATTAACATTAATCAGAAGTATCGGTACGATAATTGAATTAAGAAAATTAAGAATACAAATTAAAAATAGAAATCAATTATGCATTTTAATGAACTAAACATATAATATACTTAAAAATAAAAAAACACAACTTAACATAAATTGAGGTTATGTTCCATTGTACCAAAGAGGAATTAACCATGGTTGAACCATTTCTCTGGTTGACACGGTTCAACTCGGGTTGGGGGTTAAAATATAATAAAATAAAAAGACAAAGTTCGGAGTACGACATTCGGGAATTGAGTGACTAAGCAGGGGTATAAGTCTGAAATTGACAATTACATCTTTTCGTGAGCACTTTGCTCTTTTTTTTTTTTTTAAAGATTGCTGTCACACTACTTAGAACAAAAATTAAAAGAGTTGAAACAAAACGGAGGGACGGCATGTTCCTCATATACATTACAATAATTATCCAAATCGTTACAACCTTTGTAAAAACGGTTTTGGTTACAAATAATAAAATACATAACTATATATTTATATACGCAACAATGCATGAAAAGAAAAGACAAATCGGTGAATTTCCTTCTTACAAAAAAAAAAGGTTAACTAAAGACGCAAACCGGTCAATTCAGGTTGAATTTAATTCTCTTTTACAACAAAAAAAAAGGTTGAATTAAATTCTTAAATTACATTTTCTTAAATTAAATTCTCTTAAACTACAAAGAAAAAGTTGAATTCAATTGACTGCATTGAAATGACTTGGGACTTAAAAACTGACTTCGAATCTAAACTGACTTCGAATAAAAACTGACTTCGAATACTTCTGAAATCTCTGGGGCGGTTGTCCCTCTTGGATGCAACCTTCGAACTTGAAATTAACTGAAAATGGAAAATGACTGCACTTGATCTCTATCAAGTGGAGACTATTAACCTCTGGGGTTTGGTTGTCCCTCTTGGTGCAACCGACTTACTTGAAATGCAATCAATTATCTCTATAAACGATAAACTCTCTAACTGAAATTAACTGAAAACGGAAAATGACTGCACTTGATCTCTATCAAGTGGAGACTATTAACCTCTGGGGTTTGGTTGTCCCTCTTGGTGCAACCGACTTACTTGAAATGCAATCAAGTATCTCTATAAACGATAAACTCTCTAACTGAAATTAACTGAAAACGGAAAATGACTGCACTTGATCTCTATCAAGTGGAGACTATTAACCTCTGGGGTTTGGTTGTCCCTCTTGGTGCAACCGACTTAATTGAAATGCAATCAAGTATCTCTATAAACGATAAACTCTCTAACTGAAATTAACTGAAAACGGAAAATGACTGCACTTGATCTCTATCAAGTGGAGACTATTAACCTCTGGGGTTTGGTTGTCCCTCTTGGTGCAACCGACTTACTTGAAATGCAATCAAGTATCTCTATAAACGATAAACTCTCTAACTGAAATTAACTGAAAACGGAAAATGACTGCACTTGATCTCTATCAAGTGGAGACTATTAACCTCTGGGGTTGGTTGTCCCTCTTGGTGCAACCGACTTACTTGAAATGCAATCAAGTATCTCTATAAACGATAAACTCTCTAACTGAAATTAACTGAAAACGGAAAATGACTGCACTTGATCTCTATCAAGTGGAGACTATTAACCTCTGGGGTTTGGTTGTCCCTCTTGGTGCAACCGACTTACTTGAAATGCAATCAAGTATCTCTATAAACGATAAACTCTCTAACTGAAATTAACTGAAAACGGAAAATGACTGCACTTGATCTCTATCAAGTGGAGACTATTAACCTCTGGGGTTTGGTTGTCCCTCTTGGTGCAACCGACATACTTGAAATGCAATCAAGTATCTCTATAAACGATAAACTCTCTAACTGAAATTA
>JAJOZX010001699.1:402500-650000 GCA_023014485.1 Bathynomus jamesi
TCAATTTCTTGGTCGATACCGGAGCGTCAGTCAGTGTATTCCCTCAAAAATCTGGTCATACGCACTCGGAATCTCCGCCTCTATACGCTGCTAACGGTTCACGCATACCCACGTACGGTACTCAGTCGCGTGAACTAAACTTGGGCCTTCACCGATCCTTCAAGTGGATTTTCATCTGTGCTCAAGTGCAGCATCCCATAATCGGCGCTGACTTCCTCCAGCATTTCAAACTCCTGGTGGATCTTGACAAGCGACGCTTATGCGACCAGGCCACACTGCTTTCTGTTCTTGCCAAACAGGTTGCCCTTCCGGACGCCTCGAACTCTGCACTTTCCCTCGTTCCCCCTAATTCCATGTACCAGTGCCTTTTCCAGCGATATCCAGGAATTCTTCAACCGATGCAGATGGGTGATACCATTAAGCACACCATTACCCATCACATTACAACAAAAGGTCCCCCAGTGTTTGCAAAACCCAGACGTCTTGCCCCGGACAAACTGAAAGCTGCCAAATCGGAATTCCAGCTTATGATAGATCTTGGATAATAAGACCTTCCAAAAGCAGTTGGTCCTCTCCCTACACCTGGTCCAGAAGAAGTCAGGAGACTGGAGACCATGTGGGGATTACCGGTTTTTGAATTCGACAACCATCCCGGACCGATATCCGGTACCAAATGTCCAAGACTTTACTTCTCTTCTCCACGGCAAATCTATCTTCAGTAAAATAGACCTCGTTAAGGCTTTCCACCACATTCCCGTAGAGCCTTCGGATATTCCCAAGACTGCAGTTTGTACACCATTTGGGTTATTCGAATTTGTGAAGATGCCGTTCGGGCTACGGAATGCTGCGCAAACCTTTCAGAGGTTTATAGATGAGGTCACCAGAGGCTTAGACTTTGTTTATGCCTACATCGATGATTTGCTTGTGGCCCACTCAACGGAAGAGGAACATAAGGAACATCTTTCACTCCTCTTTCAACGCTTAGAACAATACGGTGTTACTATTAATGCATCTAAGTGTGTGTTTGCACAGCCAACCTTGGAATTTCTTGGTCACACGATTTCGCAGCACGGAATTACCCCCCTTCAGGACAAGTGTGAAGTGATAAAAAATTACCCTATGCCAAATAATCAGCGTGAGTTACGTCGGTTTCTAGGTTTGGTAAATTATTACCACAAGTTCATTAAAAACTGTGCCAGTGTTCTTGCTCCTCTACACGCTATGATCACACACAAACGCAAGGTAACGAAATTGGTATGGTGTAGCGATAGTTTACAGGCGTTCGACAATGCCAAAAATGCTATCAATAGTGCATTGTCTCTGTCATTTCCTATCAGTGATGCCCCCCTAACTCTGACGGTCGATGCATCAGATGTTGCGATCGGTGGGGTGTTGGAACAAACCATTAACGGTCAACAAGCACCCATCGCGTTTTACTCGAAAAAGCTGCAGCCAGCCCAAACGCGTTATAGTGCTTTCGGACGTGAACTTCTTGCTATTTACTTAAACGTGAAGCATTTTCAACATTTCCTTGAAGGCCGAGAGTTTTGTGTTTTTACCGACCACAAACCTTTGGTCACTGTCTTCAATAAAAACAGCTGTAACCACTCTCCCAGAGTCATCAGGCAACTCGATTATATTTCGCAATTTACCACAGATATCCCCCACATCAAAGGTGTCTTGAACACTCCAGCGGATGCACTTTCAAGAATAGAGATTACTTCTGTTACCCTCAGCTCTACACTGTGGAATGCTATTGCACAGGATCAAGATAAGGATACGGAACTACAAGACCTGCTCAGAGAAGACTCCACTCACTCACTTTCCCTCAAGAAAATGAGTATGCCAGGATTGTCTGTGCCCCTCTATTGCGACGTATCAACAGCTGCTATTCGCCCTTATGTCCCTCCATGTCACAGACAAGCAGTCTTCACGGATCTTCATAAGCCCTCCCATCCTGGAATCCGTGCTTCGCAACACCTGGTTACCTCTCGCTTTGTTTGGCCCTCGATGCGGAAGGATGTCAAACATTGGACCAAAACGTGCCTTGCCTGCCAGCGTGCCAAAGTCCAAAGGCACACCAGGTCCCCCTTTGACGCATTTCCGCCCCCATCCCAGCGATTTGAGGTAATTCATGTAGACATTGTTGGCCCTCTTCCAGTGATTCAAGGCCAACGTTATCTGCTCACCTGTCTCGACCGCTTTTCCAGATGGCCTGAAGCCATCCCACTTCCTGATATCCAAGCGGACACTGTTGCAAGAGCCTTTCTTCATGGATGGGTATCAAGATTTGGATTGCCGACAAAAGTCATCACTGACCAAGGTCGCCAATTTGAGTCTTCGCTTTGGAAGAAGTTTACCAGCTTGTTGGGTACAGTACATCCGCATACCTGTGCGTATCATCCGCAAGCTAACGGCCTCGTCGAACGCTTCCATCGCCAGCTGAAGTCATCCCTTATGTGTCACGAAGACTCCCATTGGATGGATAAGCTTCCACTCGTGTTGCTTGGTATTCGCTCTGCATTTAAGAGTGATCTGAAGACTACAGCGGCTGAACTAGTCTATGGAACAACACTGCGGCTACCAGGTGGCTACTTCACTGCAGGGGATAAGTCATGTGATCCTACGGAATTCGCTCAAACACTTTCCTCTCACATGCAGTCCCTTCAGCCTGTTCCCCCTCGATTGACTAGCCAACAGAACATCTTTGTTTCCCCAGCCCTCCAGTCTTGCACCCACGTTTTCGTTCGTGTACCTGTCCCAAAACGGCCTCTCCAATGTCCATATGACGGGCCCTATGAAGTTCTCCGACGTACGCGCAAATCATTTCTCATCCAGCGCGGTTCCAAGGTCGACAAGGTTTCTATCGATCGTCTTAAGCCTGCGTTTTTGGAATCAACCTTAAGCGAGGTACATGTAGCTACCAAAAGGTCCAGGGGAAATCTGTGTCGTTCGGAACTCTTTGAACTTCCTCTCTGGTGGGGGAGTGTGTAGTGAATACTCTTATTTTAGTTTCAAGATAAATGTTAATTTTACCGTCTTGAATTTCGGAATAGCTATAAATTCATTTTAAATTAGTTACCCATCATAATTCAATTGTAAACCACATTAATACTAATTTTATGTATACTGTATTATTTTATTGTATGTAAACATAATTAATTATATATCACAATTGTCAGTTAATTATTTATATTCAAATAATTATTTTAATCTAATACCATGTCCATTTTGCAAATAAATAATAGAAATCCAAGGGTTATATTTTCCATCCTTGGTACTGTCGCAGTTTCGCCTAACGGACTCAATACGGCTAGTGAGATAATCACTGGTTGGCACTTAACCAGCGGCAGTGCTTATGGCTACATCATCCAGGTTAACCTATACCGGATAGATGCGCTACGGTCCCAAGCCGTAGCTTGCCTAGGCCCAACGACGACGACGACGAAAACCAACAGTAGGTTCGGATCAGAGAAATACCTACCGGAGTTATTGACCATTTCCTCGATAAAACCGCCAAAGGTTTCGTCCAAAGGACGTCGGAAGAACGACAAACACAAAGTCCCAAAAATGTGCATCTCCCTTCATCAGTCTTCGCCGAGAATCTGCATTGAGAACACCTCAAATTATTCTCGCTGTTTCATCTTCGCGAACCATTCCTTCGTCAGTATATCTCTCGCCTTTCACTTACAGTATTTCGCTCGCAATTTCGTGTCGTGCATATCGTATATTTAGTATATTTAGCTCAACTTAATTGCCTGTAATTGTTACCTTAAATTTTATCATTATTTACATTAATTTCTACATTAACTGTTAACGTGAGAATTGTTATAATTTGTGCAGAGTAAATTCAGTAAAATAAAGAATAAGAACACTCGACGTTAATTTCCTTCTGAACGATAAATATTGACATTATAAATTATTGCAACGCTGCTGCAGCTATATATAATATATATATATATATTGTCATGAACGAATTTAATTGATTATTTAATTTACGTCGTGTGTTTAATTTGTACACTTTGCACGAATATTCTGAATTCATCACTTGGCGGATTTGGGGACTTACGAAAATGTTCTCTTTCAATTTTGCATCGCTGCTCTTGGGAAATTTGGTCTTCAGATACTGGAAAGCAGGACCATCTTTGTTGAGGGCTAAACAACAGTTTAGTAGCAGTAGGCGGCAAGCAATGCGGGACATTCTGAATGGAGAGGAATTTCAAAATGATAACGATTTCCTCTATTTAACTGATTCATTTAATTAGCACGAGAATAATGACCAGGAGAAAAGCGAACGTGAATACGTGTTTTTCAATATATCGCGGAGAGAAACGAGTATCACTAATCATAAACCATATAATTAACGAAAAACTACATTTTTGAACAAACGCATCTCCTCGTTCGAAAAACCTTTTATTCCCTAAAGTAATGCCTCCAGCGGTCAACTTACATCTCTCTCTAGGTCGCTGATAAGTTGCTAATTAGGGATTTATATTTCGAGTGATTATATTTCATATAATTTTAACGTCACGCACTTATATCACTTTACTACTAAATGTAATGATGGGTTTGTTTAACCTTCTTCAGTCGCATGACTGAGGGGGACCTACAGCTTTACGTGGACTACTATCCGACCCAATGTCGATTAACTTCGCTGATCAACGGGAAGCGGTGTTATGACATTGGCTATACCGGGTGTCCGAGAATTATCTGTACAATTTTTGGCTGTTATTAAAAGTCAACCATGAAGTGTAGAAATTCCAGTGTTGTCCCATTTTACAGAGAATCTCATTAAGTTTTTTCTGATAACACGTTTTGACAAGTTTTTTAGAAATGTACGCGGGTGACAGACATTGATGATTTAAAAGCAAGAATCACAGCTGCTATTGAGCGAATTGATGTGGATATGCTGCAGCGTACATGGCAACATTTGGAGTATCGATTGGATGTTTGCGAATCACTAATGGTGCACATATCGAATGTTTGTAACAACGTTACTTTAAAAAGAAACTTTTGAAAATACAGATTCTAAGTAATCTTGTTTAAGAATTTTACGTGTGTTATCAAGAATTTTATTAAAAGATGAAATTGTACAGATAATGTTCGGACACACTGGAATTTCTAAAAAACTTGTCACAACTTGGTATCAGAAAAAACTTAATGAGATTCTCTGTAAAATGGGACAACACTGGAATTTCTACACTTCATGGTTGACTTTTAATAACAGCCAAAAATTGTACAGATAATTCTTGGACACCCTGTATATCGGGTCGGCAAAAAAAAAGGGAGACCGTTTAAATCCTTCATATCTCGGCAAATACGGTACATAGAACCAAGAAGTTGTAGTATGTTAGTACTAGGTAATTTTGTGGTTTGTATGCCATCTTTTAGCATTTTAGCTGAGAAATTGGATTTATGGCGAATATTCCAGAAAAATCTTGCTAATCATAGGTTCAAGTTGATAATTAAAGCGATTTTAATTAACGTAAGCCAACTGCAGGAGGTTTGGACAAGCTTCTCAAGAAAATCGATAAAACAGGGGATATCGAAAGAATACCAGGCAGCGGTATTAAATTTGGCCACCAAATAGTCCTGATTTAAATCCTGTCGATTACGGCCTTTGGGAAAATTTGTCATTGAGAATTTATCGGGTCAAAGTAAGAAATGTCGCTCATTTACGACAGCTTCTTCTGGGAAAATGGCATGAGCCACCACAAGAACAAATCAATAAAGCCATAGATGAGTTCCCTCCTAGACTGAAAAAGGTTGTGGAAGTTCGTGGTAAACATAACGAGCAGTTTTTTTAACATCAAGGTAGCACCATATGTGAGTACTTTGTAACTTTTTATCTGCACATACAATGCAGTAGTAGTGTAAATGGAGAATTTCCAGTGGCATAAAGAAATTTTCAATAAATCCGTAATTTTCATTAGTTTTCTTTGAAATCCGCTCACCGTATTGGAAATTTACTTAGTTGTGGGGTGTGAAAAAAATATTGAAATATGACTGTAACTTTGGATTTTACAACCAAAGTTCGAGGTCTCCTTTTTTTTTTTCCCACCCGATATATATATATTATATATATATATATGCACTAAAATCACAAAATAACACCTGACCTTATTAATAAGCAAACAACCACAAGGAAAAGGAAACAAAAAAGTCCGAGCGCTTTCGTGATATATTCACATTATCAAGGATAATGTGAATATATCACGAAAGCGCTCGGACTTTTTTGTTTCCTTTTCCTTGTGTTGTTTGCTTATATATATATATATATACACACATATATATATATATATAATATATATATATATATATATATATATATATAGACATTAAAACACAATAGACACTAAGACACAATAGACACTACGCAAGAGACCATTTGATTAATAGAATTCCAATAGTAGTCAGCTGCCGGTAGCTCAGTGGTTACGGTGTTGAACTCTGGGTAGCGAGGGTCTGAGTTCGCTCCTAGCTGCTGGCACAGGGTTGGGTTGAACCGTTCCATTACCCTGTCAATATTCGGGGGCTCAGGTGACCCCTGGAGGTATACTAACCTGAACGAGGTTTATTTTTAAAATAAAATTTAACATTTTCTTAATCCCTTAAATAATATTAATAATGAATTATTGCCATTACCGTTTACCTCCCGAATTACCAGAACGTCAAATAAATGTTAAGCCCACATCAAAGTAAATAGTCTAATCTCGGCAATTCACATAAGTAACGAAAGAGGATAAGACTTCCCTGATGTGCTTTACTTTTAAAATTAACTAAAATTTCATTTTAGAAATTGAATAATTCCGAAAATATGATGCAGTTCATATGTTTATTATTATTATTATTATTATTATTATTATTATGTGATAAAAGCATAAGATCTTTTGTGCATCACTCGCCCGCGAAAATGTAAATATTTATTTACTCCATAAAACGTTCTTCTTACGGAAAAGGTTACCAAGAGTTTGCTCTATTCACACATGCTGAATTGGAAAATGTTTTTATTATATATATATATATATATATATACTTTGGTAACCTTTGGTTAGCTTCCGCCCGAATTGTTCATTCTGACGAAGGTCAAGCTTTTCACTCCACCTTAGACCTACAGTTTAACGTGGAATCCGAACCACGCCCCACCAGCAACCCAGCATCTTAACCACTAGGCCACCTGGGTACCCATTTATCTACTAACCACTTTCTTTTATTGTGTGGAAGGATGAACAGCTGGGTTTTGCTGCGCGCCGGCTGCGTCACCGGGTCTCGAACCCGGGGCCGATGGATTCGTAGTCGCGACGCTAACCACTACACCACCGAGGCGCATATATATATATATATATATATATATATTATATATATATATTATATATATATATATATATATATATATATATATATATATAATATAATATATATATATATATATATATATATATATATATATATATATTAGGGTGGCTGTATAAACATAATCTTCAAAAGTTCGGAACCCATAATATTGTTCTTATTCCCTAAAAAACTCAGAATAACAATTTGTTCACAATCGGGAATGATTTAAAGGTGCCGCAAGAGTCCAGAAGATTTTAGCTTACAGTCGTTTTGAGTTCAGCTCCAGGTCCCCCTCACCCATAAGGGTGAGAATTATTCCCTCAATTGAGGGGGCTTCGTTGGTGCTAACAACTCATTGTCGCCTGGCTGAACTTTGGAGACCTTCAACTAATGTTTTCTTTCTTGCATCTGGGAATGTTTTAGGATGTTCTTCAACGTCCTGAAGCAAAAACTGTCTGTTCCTCATTTCTCGTTACAGAGACGTTAAAGTCCTTTATCATGCTACTCCCCTTTCTGCTATATCATTGACAACCTTCATGCTTTTAAGAATCTTCGAAGGGTTTTGATAATCTGGAATCTGTTCCCATTGAGCTGGATCTACAGAAGTTAGAAAGTCATCTTCCAACCTAAAATGTGACAAATGATGACAGATCTTTTCCTTCAGCAATCGTTGGACAAATTCTATTTGGAGGGTATTTATCTTCTTCATTTTTTAGAGCTGCGACCATCAATCTCTTCATTTCTAAAAGTACACGATCATCAAAGAAAGAGAGACCAATCAGACGTGCACTTAAATACCACAAATGATTAACGAATGCCTTGCCTGCAGATTTGGAGACGACAGTGTCTGGGTAAATTTTTAATTGCTAAAGGAGCTCAAGGTCATTTGCAGGAGCTAAAGTTGCTTGGGGGCATTGGAACTATGCTTTTACATAAATCTTTGTAGTGAATAAATTGAATCTTCTTAAAGATGATATTCCTCTTGATGTTAGACGAACCTGCGAACGGAGGAGATAAATCTTTATAGAATAAATTACGTTTGTTAGCCAACGTGCACGATCTAGAGCACCTGGTTGCATCAGTCTTCTTCCTTGTGGGCGTACTTCTCTCAGAAACAACAATGTTAATTCCAAGGTTTCTCGGTAATCATCTCTTGGTTGACATTCTTCTAGGTTAGTTTTACAGAATTCAATTATTTCCTTCCATTCAGATATGTCTAAGGTCACTTATTTATCACCAATGACTGGTTCAAGCTTACTCTTATCAATGTTACTCCGTTCTAGCTGTAATCGCTTAAATAAAGCAATATCAGATCCTGATGAGGGACCAAAAAGGACTCCAAATACATTTCCAACTATAATATAAGGTGCAGAAAATTTCTTCAATTGTGGTTGGGTGTCACCCTGAGAAAAACTTTTTAATTTTTGAGATGTACTGTTTTCTGAATGGATCGACTCATTATCACTACTAGTACTTGAATCTGTTGTTGCAACTTTGCTTAGTTGTTGTATTTCTGTTTCATGTTTTCTCTTGCGACTAATAAAATTTTGCTCTCTAATTATCTTATTTCTTTCCTTCATTGTTGTCACTTTATCAATACCAGCTATGTGACCTTTCCTTCCACTGCGCTGAGCAATAAGAAATTTCTTATCTTCTATTTTCATCATAGACAGAGCATTCTCGTGTGCAATGTCAAATAGTTCATTGATAGTCGTGATGTGAAGTGGTTTCATTGAAACTTGCTTTTGAGATCGACGGGTCTTACTTTTTTGTAATGCTTTCCATTCAGAATGAAGTTTGAGCAACCGCTTAATAATATCATGTTCATGCGCAGTTGGAATACTGGTTTTTTCTTCAGAACCCATAACACTGATCAAAGTGTTCTTAGCACACTATCTTTCAAAGGAGCTTCATCATCTCTGAATGATGGTAAAAATGTGCCAAAACTTGTTGCTGAGAAGGGAGTTTATCGCCCAATATTTTTTGTAAAGTTGGACCAAACAAGCCATATATCTGTTTTAGACGAGTACTATACTAGCACTAGCCATGATTGCAAAAAAATTGAAAATTTTAGGGCGTGAAACTCCTAACCGTGAAATACGAGTGTAATTCAATAAGTATCCGCACTTTTCATTTTCACAATTTTATTTTCACATCTGATAGATTATAATCACATCACTTCTCAACATAGTCTCCCTGTTTCTCAATACACTTAGTCCAGCGATCTACAGGCTTTTGGCTGTATACGTAGCCAGTCATGCACCGCCTCCTTCAGGTCATCATCGCCTCGGAATCGCTGACCTCTCAAAGCGTCTTTTAGTGGTCCAAACAGGTAAAAATCCGAAGGTGCCAGGTCTGGACTGTAGGCTGGATGGTCGAGAACTTCAAATTTAAGTTCTTCAAGGCATTTTCTGTCTGTGCAGCGGTATGAGGGCGCGCATTGTCAGATTGCTTTAACTCATTCCGAAGCATGTCAGAATACGATGCACTTGTTACTGTAGTTCCACGCTCTAGATAATGTTCAAGGATAGGGCCTCGTGTATCCCAAAACAGTGTTAGCATAACTTTACCTGCTGACGGCTGCGCTTTGAACTTCCTTGCAACGGGAGATGGATGCTTCCATTGCATGCTCTGTCGTTTGCTTTCTGGTTCAAAGTGATGGATCCAGGTTTCATCTCCAGTGCCTTCAAGAACTTAAATTTGAAGTTCTCGACCATCCAGCCTACAGTCCAGACCTGGCACCTTCGGATTTTTACCTGTTTGGACCAATAAAAGACGCTTTGAGAGGTCAGCGATTCCAAGGCAATGATGGTCTGAAGGAGGCGGTGCATGACTGGCTACTCACACAGCCAAAAACATTATTTTGTGATGGCATTAGGAAGCTTGTAGATCGCTGGACTAAGTGTATTGAGAAACAGGGAAACTATGTTGAGAAGTGATGTATTTATAATCTATCAGATGTGAAAATAAAATTGTGAAAATAAAAAGTGCGGATACTTATTGAATTACCCTCGTAAATGGAGCACGAATTACTACCACATACGCACTTCCTCAGCATGTAATTAACTGAGGATTTGAGTTGCAGCTTGCTCCTTGCCAGTTTTTCAGATGCCAAAAGTCACAAGACGTAGTTACATATATTGATATTATATCATAAATACAACCATATATCTGAAAACATATGAATATTTCATATAGATATTTCAATAATAATTTCTGCAAATTTCACAAAGAAATAAATGGGGTATTTTACTATTGATTAAAAATACATTACGCTACATTTTTATACTGCCGTGCGCCACCCCTAAATATGATTTGATTGTTTTAAAAAAAGGCATGCTAAGTTTTCTCATGATAAAGAACAAAATTCGACCTTCCGAACTCTAAAGTTAAAAAAATAATTTTTGTCCCTATATGTTGATAGCCACCCTAATATACTGTACAATATATTCAAATTTTTTAACCTATAAAACTTTATTGCATATTTACAAAATATATGAATTGGTATGAAATTAAAACCATACAAATACCACTACAAAATATATGTGCGTGTATCTTTCTTACTTACAGACCATGCAAAGGGAGCTAGAACCCTTCTTATATTTCAAATTTGTAACTCGCTTTCTCCTATTTTATTCTCGTGGGTTTTTGCAAAAATACGTTATTTTTCTTTTGATGCACAGTTCATATCGCTGTTGACCTTTCGTTTGTAATATATCGCTATCTTTCTTAGAGACTTCCCTCTTTAAAGTGTTCACTATATTTTTTAATTCTTCTCTCTTTAAAAATAATGGAACGTAGATGACTGTAATCATTTACTGTATATCGTGTCACCGATTTTCCCTCCATGCTACAATCTTGTCTTCATTCCTGGGGGCTCAGCAATAACATTGAGATGTTTAAAAATAATGTGGTTCTGTAGAAATAAATTAGATTAGAATTAAGAGGAGTTTTTCTTGTTGAGAGTCCTCATATAGCTATGCATATCACCTTAACTATGGCAAAAGTGTGAAAAAGTGCGGAGTTTCATGGTCGCCGAACTTGCTTTTCTTGCGGGGGGGACTGATGATCAATAAGAATAATAGATTACAATGGTACTATTAAAATTTATCTATCCTGTACAGTTTTTGAAATATTAGGTAAATAAAGTTTGAAACATATCAAACAAGAAAAGTGTACCGATGTGTGTGTATATTTAAACAAAGTAAATATCTCGTTATTTTTAAGAATTTAAGTGACAAGGTTTTTATAAGTAAATGCTACTTCTTGGACACTGTTAAAATACATATATCTGCCACTTTTTATTTATACCGTGGTTTATAACATGCCATATAGGCATAGTTTACGAGTATATTTAATATGTACTAGAGAAGCGTCAATCTGTAAGCATAAAACCCTACAGAATGCACGAAATGAGAAGACTTAATGATGTTTCTGGTTAAATTTTCCGTTCGTACGTAGTGCCGGGGGTTTCCTTTTGTAGCATTCAACAGTAGTCTTCAATTATGTTGGGATTCCAGTGAACTTGGTAGCGTCGCTCCATCTCCGCAATTTCCTGATTCGTTACTTATTGCACCCACATTCTCTGGGAAGAAGTCGAGCTGGGAGTAGAGGAAATGTATTTTCAGAGACATACGGCACCCCATTTGTTTGTAGTTCTCCAGCAATCTGGCAACTAAAACCGTTATTTGGTGCTTTGGTGTTACCCAGAAAGCCATGATACATATCCTTAAAAGAATTCCACGCAACTAGAGCATGCCCTTCTAAATGTTCTTCGAATATCACATCATTCATCACTTGGCGGATTTAGGGACTTACAAAAATGCCCTCTTTCAATTTTGCATCGCTGCGCTTGGAAAATTTGGTCTTCAGATACTGGAAAGCAGGACCATCTTTCCTGAGGTCTTTTACAAAGTTTTTCATTAAGCCCAGCTTATTGCGAAGGAGCAACAAGTAAAGCATAGTTAAGTGTATACTCAGATAGAAAACAACCAATGAGTCCTGTTTTCAACCATATAACCAGTATGAAATTTTATATATTTCTTTCAAAGTATTCGATGGCATCCAGGTGGCGCCTCCCCACCCTAGTTCGTTGGTGCGCAACTGGGTATTAACCGCTCTTTGACTGAGTTATCCTGGTCACCAGCCACTCATTGATGCCTGGTCATCGAGTCTTTCCTACTGTTTCGGTGGTCCTGTACAACCCGAAGCAAATATTGCTTCTTATCTTCCTTCTTCGTTAGGATGGCATTGTATTCTTCAGTGAGGGCTGCACCCCTTTCGGCATTGTCGTTCACTACCCTCAAGTGGTGAAGCGACTCCAGACCCTCTCCGTAATCATCTTTGATTCCCATGACTTTGGGTCAGAATCCAGGAATCAAGTCGGAATACTGAGGTAATGGAAGAGCTCCAACGTCTTCTTGGTGACGAAGTTGTCAATTGTCATGTCTCCAGACAACCAGATGAATAGGGTTTGGGGATTTATCCATGCCCTATTTCTCATTAAGGGCCTTCAACATTGCCCGCTTGGACTCGTTATTTGGATCAAAGAAGGCCACCCCGACGAGTTTCTCAGTCAGATATCACAGGTGTCCTGCGAATTTATTACAGGAAACTTTAGAGGAGACAGGATTCTCTTTTTCCTACTTAACAAGAAGGTGGAGGAAGGTGTGGTCGTTGATGGGGTCAGAAACCGCGAGAGAGGCCGTGATCCATGCCTTTAGGTAGACTTGGAGAACGAAATTGCAGATATCACGGAGTTCTCTCTCCTCTCGCTTAATGAGCCGGAACTGTCCCGGAACATCCAGACCTTGAAGGCGTACAAGTACTGAAGCCATCCATCTCGCATGGTGTAGTGCTTCAGGAACTATAAATCGCACTCCATAGGGATGTACGCCTCCAAGATAATTATCTCCTGGTGATTAATCAGACGTTGGCTCATGGTGAATGCGTTCACACTCTCCTTGTCATTTTTCAAAAAGCTTGTCACTGCTTCAGGTCAGCTTCAGTTTTGTACCTGGTTTGATCGAAGACTTTAAAGATTGCTGGAACCGCTTGAAGATGGCGACATCTGAACCAGAGGAGCGTCTCATACTCTCCTTGAAGACGCATGCCAGAACGAGTTCCAAGGTGTGGTGGCGGAATACTAAATGCAGAAGATCCTTCGCCAACATCTGCTCCAACAGCATGCAGGCTACGTTTCTGTTGTATCAAAACGCACGGCCTTTACACGATCAATGACTACCAACTTTTCCAACAAATGCATCAGTGTGGAAGCTTGGGCCTCCCACCTGCTTGAAGCCAACTTAAGGACACCAAGCAGTTGGTTCATTCCCGCTCCACCTGTCCTTCCCCTGTAAGATCATTGGACTACAAGTGGGACTGTTTGCCCAAACTGTTCTTTCAAATACTTCGTAAGTTCTGCGTGGATTCGTTCTCGAGCTCGGGGGATCAAGGAGCGGTTGATGTTCAGCTACTCCGATTTATGGCCAAGGCTCTGAGCCGTAGTAGCCAGAACAAAAGTCGCCTTCCGGTCGCTCAGCTTCTTTCTGTTCAGTGCTGCTGAGTGCTGCCACACCAGGAGTGACGAAGTTTCTTCTTGCCCTCATATTAATGTTGGAGGACATTATTTCTCCAAGAGGTCTTCCATCATCATGATCACTAATTATACCACTCTCACCATTGCTACTACTGGTTGATTCCAGGGTGACTACACCACTTCCTTTCTAATCTTGCCTCTTTTCTCTTCGTTGCCCTCGATTTCTTAGAAGCAAGAACCTTATCCACCACCCCATGCACCCACAGCTCTGAGCAAGAAGAAAGTCTCTGTCCTATTGGATCTTGATGAAGTTCAGGGTATTCCCGTGGGTGATATCAAAGAGGTCGTCCAGATCATCGACAAACTTCGCTTCATTCGATCGCTGCGTTTCGGTCTTCCTATTGGCGTTCTTCTTCAGCTTTGTCCATTTTTCAACTAGTTGCTCGAGTTTAGTGATGGCATGCTGCTCCGAACGAATCGGAATTCGAAGTTATACAGATATATGTCGCGCGTGTACGGGCCACTTTCCGCTAGTGACTTTTATAAAGAATGCACTTCGGACGATCCAACAAAGGTGGTCCTTTTGGTTAAGCTCGGCCTTAGCCGTAGAGCATCCGAGTAACAAGAATTGAAAATAGTTTTTCTACCAAATTTTTCGAAGGAATAAATGGAAACACTTCAGTTCTCAATGGAGTCTTCTTCTTTCACTCAAATGATTTTATTGGATAAAGTTTCTACAGAAAGAAGCACTGAAGGAGAGAGATGAATTTACAGACTCTTACGATTAACGCTGATGGTTAGGAATTTTATGGGAAAGAGGTTCGACCTCTTTTAACAATGGCTAAGGTAGAAATTTACAGGGGGAGAGGTTCGACCTCTTGCAACAACAGCTCAGACATGAATTTTATGGGGTCTTTATCAAATGAAAGCAAAGGCAGGAATGAAGTAATTTTATAATAGAAAAAATAAGTTACAGTAACTCAATTTTGGGGGAATGCAATTTTGAAGGATTTTTAGCTGGAGATCTAACGAATGTTGATGCTAAGCACAATTTAAGTATACAACAAAATTTTGAAAGATCAAAAAAATGTAAAAAAAATAATTAACAAAAGATACTAATTTGGCAAAGTATACATTTCTGGATTGCAACACAATGTCGCGGTTGTAAATCGAGTACATTCCGCGTACATCGTTAAGTACATTGCAATTCTGATACACTATAATTACAATTACAATTATCAACCAATTCACATTCAGTTATTGCAGTTAATTATAATTTTGCAGTGTTTTGTATTTATAACAATTATGGGACCATTATTCTAGGATTTAATTCGGTAGTCAGGGACATATTGAGAAAATGAATTAGGAGTATAACGCATAAAGAACATGGGCACATGCATAAAACATAACACACACAATGTTTTGAATTACAAGAAAGCAAGAGAAACGAGTCGGACTCAGAAGCTTGTTTTCGGCGACGTCATCGCAATTCGAACACTTGTGCCAGCACCAACGAGGATCTTGCGAGAGGTTAACTAATTAAAAGAAAAAGAAAATTATTAAAAAAGTGCCTACATACACATAGACGTAATTACATGTAAGGGCAACTGTGTAGACAAGGACTGAGAGATCAATAGACAATAGATAGATAAATGACATGAATACTATAAGGGACGATACGCAAGACACCACAAATAAATAATGACTTATATATCATAAATAGGGGAAAGTTATCAAGGTGCCAGTTTGGAGATTCAGTATTCAAGGAATGATAAATGCGAGAGTAATTAATTTATTTTATGACGTCACAGTCCAACACATTATACAGTATACTTAATACGTTATATGTATGTAATTCGGATGTATAAGTCATTATAGGGCACTTTGGCGCCGCTGATTGGGAGGCCCTTAGGCAGTACTTCTGCGATTTCCAATGGAATGATTACTGCTTCCGTGGCCGGGGCCCTTCCGGGTGTGCTGAGCACATCACGGAGATGATTCTCTCGGGCATGGAGGCGTACATTCCACATTCTATTCCTACTACTAATACGAAAAAAAACTTTGATTTAACTTTACTTATTCTAATGTTATCCGCAACAGAGAGGAGGCTTTCAGAAGGTACCGTCGCCATCCAACTCCTGACTCTCACTCAGCTTATATTTGTGCACGGAATCGTGCAAAATCTGTTCTTCGCTCGCCAAAAATTGCTTCATCCGACAAAAATGTGAAAACCTATCGAATTCTAATTCTTCTAGCTCATTCTGGCATCTAGCTAAGAACTTCTCCAACAACTTTACTTCCTCTTCTTTCCCTCCTCTTTTCCATTCCGACGGCTCAGTTGCTGTCTCTTTTCCTGACAAAGCTGAACGCTTCGCTCGAACTTTCGCTTTCAACTCAACCCTGGACGATTCGGGTGCTGTTCCTTCATCTCCTCCCTCTGACTTTATTATGTCTGAAATTAGAATCTCCTTCAAAGATGTTGTTTCTGCCCTACTTGGGCTCAACTCTAGGAAGGCGTACGGTCCTGATGGTGTTCCTCCTGTTGTTCTTAAAAACTGTGCTTCTGTGCTGACATCCTGCTTAGGCAAACTCTTTCATCTTTGTCTTTCATCTGGTACTTTTCTTTCGTTGGAAGTTCGCTTTCATTCAGCCTGTCCCAAAGAAGGGTGACCGCTCTCAACCCTCCAACTATCGTCCAATTGCTTTGATTTCTTGCCTTTCTAAAGTGTTTGAATCTATCCTCAATAGGAAGATTCTTAAATACTACTCTTCTCACAATCTTCTTGCATATCTCTCTGACTCTTGGTCATCTTCCTTTTGGGATTTCGGTGAAACTTTTGCTATTGCGCTAGACATATCAAAAGCTTTTGATAGGGTGTGCACAAATGTTCAATTTCGAAACTGCCCTCCTTCCTGTTTCTACCCTTCTATCTGTGTCTTTCTCTCTAATTTCCTTTCTGGCCAATCTATAGCTGCTGTTGTAGATGGCCACTGTTCTTCTCCTAAAGCTATTAACAGTGGTGCTCCTGAGGGTTCTGTCCTGTCACCCACTCTTTTCCTTTTATTTATCAATGATCTTTTAATTCGCATTTCCTGTCCTATCCACTCCTATGCCGATGATTCCACTCTTCACTTCTCCACCAGCTTCACAAAGCGTCCCTCTCAACAGTCACTCTATGATTCGCGTTGGACGTCTATGGTACACCTGACCTCTGATCTTTCTGCTATCTCTGACTGGGGCAGAGGAAACCTTGTGGCTTTCAATGCCTCAAAAACTCAGTTCCTCCATCTGTCTACTCGTCACAATCTTCCACACAACTATTCCCTTACCTTCAACAATACACACTCATTCCTTCCTCTTCTCTGAACATTCTTGGCGTTTCCTTTTCTCGTTGTCTTTCCTGGTAAGATCACATATACCCTCTTTCCAAAACAGCTTCTAATAGGTTAGGTGTGCTGTACAGCCTCCGGAGTTTCTTCACCCTCGCTCAGTTGCTCTCTCTGTACAGGTCTTGCTCGCCCCTGTATGGGGTATGCTTCTCATGTAAGAGGTAGTTTAACCCACACAGCCATACTTGACCGGGTGGAATCAAAGGCTTTTCGTCTCATCAATTCCCCACCTCTTACTCACTGTCTTCAATCTCTCTCTCTTCGCCGCGATGTTGCTTCACTCTCTCTCTTTACTATTGCTATTATAACGGACACTTTACTATTGCTATTATAACGGACACTTTACTATTGCTATTATAACGGACACTTCTCATTCCTTTTCTGTTTGACTCTCTAACGCAACGGTTAATCGGTATTCTCAATCTTTCATCTACTCAACCGGTGAACTCTGGAACAAGCTTCCTCAATCCATCTTTCCCCCTGTGTATGACCTCCAATCTTTGAAACACAGTATTTATTCATCTCAAAAACCCTGGGCCTTGATTCTGGCTCTCTTTTTTTTTCTATGGGGATGGCGCTTTTGCCGGCATTCGCCCTTACCCTCTCCTTCCTGCATAAAGAAAACTGCAGAACGAATTACAGGAACTATCAAATCCTCGAAGTCTATTTATTTAATATTATAAATAGATTGGATATCCGAAGAAAAATTATGCGTAATCTAAGCACAAATCTGTTTAGATATAAAATTATGTATATGTAATCTCCAATTATATGTCTTTAAACTTCCGTCAGTAATCTCTGTGATCTGCATTGTATAAAAATATTTGTTAAATAACCCTATTCTTCCAATAAAGCTTAAAATTTGCATGCAAAAACAAAATTTACATGCAAATGGCAGTTCTATGTTATCTATTTATAGGAAAGAATTATCTATTTTATAGGAAAGAATTTACTCTCCAATTTATATATATATATATATATATATATATATATATATATTTTTTTTTTAACTGCAAACAACACAGTATAATTGATGTAAAGACGACGCTTGTGTAGAAGAGTGTTCTCCCTCCTCATCTTGTGCGAACGCTCTTCTACACAAGCGTCGTTCTTATATATATATATATATATATATATATATATATATATATATGTGGATGAATTTCACAATTAAAACACATGAAATGAATGAATGATTTCCAAGGCCTTTTGTGTTTTGTAGAAGTACACCTCGTCATTCCTGATGAGGTGTACTTCAGAATAAAACGAAAGGGCTTGGAATCATTTTTCCTTTTCCTTGTGGGTTTGCATTATATATATATATATATACATATATTATATATACACAGGGTGTCCCATAAGTCCGGTCTCATCGGAAAATTTATTTTAAGTTTAATTTACGAAAGTAATGCATTAGAAGTAAAACAAATGTTCAAATTGATGTCTTGTTTTGGGACCTGTTTTTGTTATTGCAGGTAGAATAACACGCAGTGGCTAACATGGAGGTGAGTTACATTCGTGAGGAAAAGGCGGAGACCTTTTACTTCCGTATCAACCATTGCGTGTTATTCTACCTGCCAACAAAACGAAGGTCCTAAAACAAGACATCATTTTGAACATTTGTTTCAGTTCTACTCTTTTACTTTTGTAAATTTAACTTAAAATAAATTTTCCTATGTGACCGAACTTATGGGACACCCTGTGTATATATATATATTTTTTTTTCCTCTTTACATCCATTGTATGTTCACTTCACATGTATAAATAGAACAATAAATAAATAAATTATTATTATTATTATTATTATTATTAAGTACTGATAAGAATTAACGTAAATACAAAATTAATTCGAAATGTGTAAAAATGAGCGAGGAGGTCCAGAAACCGTTACAGCCTACCCCACCTCATTGTTTTCACTTCGCTTATCGGAAAGGTGTTACCCACTGAGACAGGGGGGGGGCGATGATTTTAACTGTTATACATTCAGTTGTTCACATTTTTATAATAAATATATGATTTTTATCCTTATTGCAGCGTTTCCCTAAACTTTTTTTTCTTTTGTTTTAATCTAACGAAGATCCCTTTCCAAATTGAAGTCAATCCTTCACGTCCCCATCATTTCAGCTGCAAATGACAGTCATGAATGTAATTTATTGGTACCATAATCAATGTGAGGCAGCATTAAAAGCTTATTAATGCACTATAATACATGCCATTTTTTTTCTAAATAATTTTTACATATACTGGGTAGTATCAGTGGGTAGTATACTGGGTAGTATCACTGGGTAGTATACTGGGTAATATAGTGATAGTAAATAGAATTACTGAAAATACACAGAATTTCATTTTTCCATTGCCAACCTCCTCCCACCTCCCAGGATGCCTTGCCATATTCGAACCGTTCCCCCTGAGATATTCACAAAGTATTCTTATCTCTACACTATTTGGAGTTGTGGATGTTTGACAAATTGGGGACCTACAGTTTTTCTGTACTTTAAACAATTTTTTTTAATTCCAAAATTGCATTTTGCCAAGTATAACTAAAATGTTATGCGATTTTAAACAGAAGAACTTTAAAAAAAATTTTTTTACTCCAAAAAAAGTTTTTCTGTGCTCCTGAAGGTAAGACCAAGAATTTGGGGCAATTTATTTAAAAAGTATTTACTATTAAAACTTAAGTTACTGTAAATGTTTTATTCTGTGTAAGCATAAAAGTATTAGGTTGCGTGTAATGACACTGTAGATGAAGATTAACTGAAAGGGGATTCAATTTACCTTTCCTCCAATAGATGGCACCTCATGTTTATATATTTTTGCTTTCAATCCATTGTTTTGGCTGACATCCGTACGTCAATATATGGTTTCCCTATAACGAAGTGAAGACACTGATGTTGTGGGTTCGAATTCCGATGATGCTGGCAATAATAATAATAATAATACAGGAATTAAAGCAATGAACAGCATTAGTTGGCCTGAGCGCTGTACCAGTTTCTGTCCCTCTTGAAATGAGTATTATCCGTTATTTTGACAATATATTTTGCACAATGTAAAATCTAAATATTTTAACAAAGAAGTGGATTTTACTGGTCGCTTCAAAGAATGATTTAATTTCGCTTTGACTTTATATATTTTGGCAGGTAGAGGAAAGGATAATTAATTAAATAAACTCGGAAATATTTTCTTCAAAGTGACTTCCTTTCTCATTTGAAGCGAAAATCATAGTCGGAAAAGCTGACATTTCACCAATTTTGGTTATATATATATATATATATATATATATATATATATATATATATATATATATATATATATATATATATATATATATATATATATATGCGCTCGGTGGTGTAGTGGTTAGCGTCGCTGACAACGAATCCATCGCCCCGGATCAAGACTCGGTGACGGCAGCACGCGCGCAGCAAAACCCAGCTGTTAATCCTTCCACACAATAAAAAAATTGGTTGGTATATAAATGGGGTACTCTGGGTACCCTAGTGTTAAAGACGCTGGGCTGCTGGTGGAGCGTGGTTCGGATTTCACGTTAAACTACAGGTCTAAGGTGGAGTGACAAGCTTAACCTTCGTTAGAATGAACAAAACCAAGGTTAACCTAGGGGTGTATATATTTATATATATATATATATATATTATATAGAGAGAGAGAGAGAGAGAGAGAGAGTCCATAGGCTAACAAAAACACTAAGATCCACTCTAGGCTAGCTCAAGAAGTAAGTAAAAAAGTTAAAAATAGCAATTAAAAAAAGAACACTAAAATCTTATACTGTGCAGCATGCTCAAAAACGTCCGACTTACTGTTGCCATGTCTGAAATAGTCAATATTCCTGAAAGAGAAAAGAAGAAACATATCCACTCTTGAGAAAATGATCAAATACCAAAGTAATCATAAAAGTAATAATGATTGTGATTACTTTATGTAATCAGTTACGATTACAATTACATTGCATAAGAAATTAATGTAATCGATTACGTTTATGATTACTTAAAAAAATGTAATCGATTGTAATCGACTGCGATTACAGATTACGATTAAACCATATCTGACCATGCTTACACACAGCTTTCACACAGAAATAGTTGTAATAGTAAAGTAAAGAACAGACAAGGCTCTTTCCCTCCTCCGCTAGCCACTGCTGACAGACATTAGTGGTGAAAGGAGATTTATAGGAAAGTAGGAAAAAGTATAATCAAAAGAATAACTTCAGAGTTCATTTACACCATGCGTACGCTTATTTCATGTACACAGTTACGCACAGGGCTGTGGAGTCGGCACATAAAAAACCGACTCCGACTCCGACTCCGACTCCTCAATTTTTTGTCTATCCGACTCCGACTCCGACTCCGAAGGTATATTAATTCTAAATCTGCTATGATGATAATTACACAAGAGGCATTTCATCACCACCACGTGAAGCATCATCATCTGTGGTCATTGTTACGGTAACTTTGTCTGTAGTAAAGAATCTTGTAAGTGGTGCTTGTCGTTCAGTAGATTTCTGATCTTTTGTTAACTTTGAAGTAGTTGGAAGGTTTTTATTACTATCTTTCTCAATGACAACTTCTAAAATTTTGGGATGGAACACTGCAAATGTCTTTTCAAATTTGATGCTCTGGTTGGTGCATTTTTATCAGAGCCAGTAAAACCACTGATTTTTGCTTCACATAATTTTTCATCATCATCATCATCTTCTATCATACACTGACACACGAAATGTTTCCCATCTGTGGTTATTGTAAATATTAAAAACTGCAGACTTTGTTGGAAGTGTCTTTGCCATTGTGAAAGGGGTTTAGACTTGAAAGTTAAAAACTTATGAATTTAGAAAGGACTCGAAATTAAATAAGCATTAAAAATAAAAAATATTATCTGAAAAGAAAAATGAATTAATGGCATTAGTGTCTGAAATGGAAAACATTGTGTTTATTATTTAAATGGTTTTAACCACCATAGCTGCCAGTGATATCACACACAAAAACATATTTTATTAAAATTTATATTGAGGTCGGAGTCGGAGTCGGAGTCGGTACATTTTTACGACTCCGACTCCGACTCCAGCACCACCAAAATTGCTTCCGACTCCGACTCCGACTCCACGACTCCGACTCCGACTCCACAGCCCTGGTTACGCATTATGAGGGAGCAGAAAATACAGGATATTATGAATACTAAACTACTAATCTGATCTACGCCATGCATTTTTTAAGGATTTTTTTATTTATTTATTATGTACAAGAAGTTATCATTTCGTCGTTGCACCATTTCTCCGTAGCTTGCCAAAGCCCCCGTACCGAAGATTTATCATATATTGCGTTCGATTATAATTACCCAGGTAATATTATGCATTTCTATAAAACACTTATCTAGCCTATTAACAAGGTAGGCGAATGTCTGAGCGTGTTTTCTATAATTGGATGTCTGTCATGTGTATGTGTCTGCCAACTCTTTGAATATCACGAGTATTCAATTTGGGTCTCCCGCTGTGAAAGGTGTTTATGCGGCAAATGATATATTGAGTTGTTCACACTTCGCGGTGTTGTGCCACCACGAGAGCAGAAAAATCTCTTTCTGGTTAGGCATATCAATGAAGCAGGGCTACTTCTATGACAATATTAGTGGGTGGGTTAAAATAGTTTTTTTCCATTTGCATTTGATTACAAATAGCACAAATCAAATCAAATATATATATGTTGATGCATATATACTCGTATGCTCATATATACTCGTATATATTAGAGATGGAACCCGGTTTTAAAAAACCGGTTTTTAACCGGTGATCAACATTTTTAATCATCACCGAAACCGACGATAAGAACCAGTTTTCACATTTTTGCGCAAGTCTCCGATCACTTTGGTCCATTTTCTATGAAACAAACGTTTCCAAACGTTTAGAAACATAGTAATTACGTTTTGCATCGTTTCGTATCGTTTTTTGTTTGTTTATAAGTGTAAATAATTGATGCTTCAGTCTTGAATGTTATGTGGATGATTGCACATTGATCAGTTAAGATTCTAAGATTTAATACTTTATCATGTCAAAGAAATCAAATGCTTGGATCATTTCACTCGTAAGAATAAAGAAGAAGCAGAGTGTATGACATGTCACAAAGTTTTTAGTGTTGTGGAGGTTCTACTTCAAGTTTATCATCCCACATGAAAAATATTCATGGCATAAACATTGACCAGATTAATCAGCCATTGAAGAAACAAAGAACAGTGGAAGAGTTTGTGCGAAAAAAGTCCATAGAAGAGGAAATTTCGAAACTTGCGTGTGTAGATGGACTAAGTTTCCAATCAATTGCTAAAAGTGAATTCATTCAAGAAAGCCTAAGAAAGATAAAACACGACAAGCCTCATCCAACTTCCCATAATGGTGTCAGAAAAATGGTGCTTAGTTTTCATGAGAAAAAGAAACATGAATTGATCAACTGCTTCAAGAATCAGGTGAGACAAGGAATACTAATGGATGAGTATACATCTTTACAAAACCAAAGATATATTAATATAATGTTCATGATGAAAATCAACATTGGTCTCTTGGTCTCATGAAAATAAATGGTTCTCTTGATAGCACCAAAACTATTGCAATCGTTAGGAAAAGATTGGAAGACTTTGGCTTGGACCTAGATAAGCATATCGTGGGTTGCACCACCGACGGTGCCTCAGTAATGGTCAAATTTGGAAGATAAATAGTACCTGATCACCAGCAATGCATTGCACATGTTATACATCTCGCGGTTTCGGATATCTTGTATTCAAAAACTGCTGAAAATTCAGTTGAAGGGAAAGTGACCTACCCTTAAGATGAAGCCATCGAAGAAGATGAACACTCTGCACATGAGTTAAGCGAAGATGAGTGTGAAATTTTATGCACTGATATAATTTTTGAGTCCGACATAGATGACGTAATTGTTCTTCCAAAACTTCGAGAAGATTACTTAAAAGTAATAAGTAAGGTGAGAAAAATCTGCCGCATATTTCGAAAGTCTCCTTTGAAAAATGAGAGATTGAAGGATTTTCTCAAAGATGAATTTAATGGAAAGGAAATGAAGCTTATCCTTAACTGCAGAATGAGGTGGAACAGTCTTTTGGCCATGATAGAAAGATTTTTGAAACTCAAAAATTGCATTCCAAAGGCCCTCAGAGTGATACGCTCAACAGAGACTATTTCAGATGAAGAATGGAATGCTCTAAAGAGCCTCTTTGACACGCTTCGTCCACTGGAAATTGTTTTGAAGGGACTCTGTTCCGAAGATGCAAATTTGCTCAAAGCTGAATCTTCCATGAAGTTCATTTTGGATAAATTTGAAAGCAAAAACAATCCTTTAGCTTTTGAGCTACGTCAGTGTCTCATTGATCGCTACTCATCGAGAAACAAAAAGAAGCTGTCGCCTTGCTGAGTTTTCTCCACAATCCGAGGTCTTGAAAAATGAATCATCAGCACCGTTCCTCTTTCCTTCAAGACAAGCACTTAAGAAGTATGCGGATCATACATTTAAGAGGCTTTTTCCAGAAGCTTGCCAGATTTCAGAAACAGACGACCAAGTCCAATCAATTGCTTCGAAACTCGAAGATTCACAATGCAGCTCAGGTCGTGAAGTAAATGATGACGATCAACTTATGAACGAGTACATGTGTGAGATGAACAAACTGAAAATGAAACCCAAGAAAGATTCTTCTGAAACCTTTGACGTAAACAATGAATTCAAATATTTTGAAGCTACCTTGAATAGAAGCGAAAATTTGGATCGAATGTACGAGGCGTTGCTTGCAATAAAAGCCACCAGCGTAGAGTCCGAGAGAGTGTTTTCAGCTGGCTTATTCGTCACAAAGATTCGATCAAGAATGTCAGATCAGACACTTAATGCTCTTTGTTTTCTCAAGCGTTATTTCAAAAATCAAGTTCGATAATAAACTTTTTAATTCAAATGTTACACATACTTGATTGAATCAATTAAAACCGTATTTCTGTTTACTATTTTGATCATTTACCTCCCTAAAAAGCACACAGAATCCCATCGGTGAAAACCGGTAAAAACCGGCTTTGAGAATATAGTGACGGTGAAAACCGGTTTTACACGTTTCGGTTATTTTCCATCCCTAGTATATATGCTCTTATTTTATTTTAGTGGGTGGGTGAAATCTTTCTGCACGTGGGCAACTATTCACGTGGGTGGGCAGTTGTCCACGTATAGAAAGATTTCACCCACCTACTAAAATAAAATAAGAACATGTACAGTATATGAGTATACTCGTATATGAGCATATGAGTATATATGCAATTTAGGGTGGGGTGAAACGCATTTCTTTGTGGAATATTTATTTGCTTCACCTAAAATTTGCTGTATTGGGTTCTATAGATGACATAAAGTGATATAAAAGAAAAATCGATTTTGTCCTACTAGCGCATTTTTGAGAAAAACAAAATGGCCGCTAGTCAAACATATAAATGCTTATAACTTGAAAAATATGCATCCAATTAAAAGACACTATAGAATAAAAATGATTCAAAATAAAAAAAATACATTAGAAAGTGCCCTTTTATAAATTATTTTTTCAATTTTAAATTTTATGAAAATTTACCTCGGTAAATATCACAAATAAATCACTTTTTTCTACATAAATGAAAAATTCTTTGATGACCAAAGTATATTACTTTGATAATAGTTAATAACCTTATATAATTTTGAATATCCAAACTATAATCTACAACAACACTAATGAACGAGAGAAATTATTGACATTTTGTTACCACATTTGCAGAAACATATAATCAATACACTTCCAAAAAGAGCCCTTTTCAAAAATCGTGAAGTGTTTGCTTTTATGATATTTTGGTGAATTATTTCAGTCTTTAATTAAAAGCTAATTATCAAAAGTGAAGTCATTTCTTTCTTGGTTTCCATACATGGCAGCAATGAACGAGACCTAATTCTTGCTCTTTTAAATCCATCATCGGAGACAAGTTTTATTGCCTTCTCGACACTTTGTGAATGAAGTGGATAATTTGGTAGGCACAGTTTTTTAACCCTAAGTGCATTGAGTTCAATATTTGTGAGCGCCATAGTGAGGGGAGGTTCAGTCAGCATTTCTTTTGACCAGTAAATAATATCATCCCATGCGTTTGCGTTGAAATTTATCTCAGGAACCTTAAATTCTCTGATTTTGGACACATTTTCCGTCTTTGTTCTAATGTTCATGATGAAATCAACTGCTCTGTTTCGTTTTTGTTCTGATGTATCTGATAACATTGCTATCAGAACATTTTCGCAATGAGCAAAATATGTGTTTCTAGCAATGTAAGGCTTCGCTACATTCTGAACATCCTTTGGAAGAAGATGAAATCTTTTAATTGCTCCAAATATGTGATGTGGTCCATTCCATATATATGGTCTACTCTTGATATCGAACCAACTTGGTCCATAATTTGTAACAATGAAGAAAATTATTGAATAAAGAGCCAATGAAGGAGTTTTCCCTGCAATGTATAGGCGGCAGACACGATTTGCTAATGTTAGCCATCGAGAATGGTTCAGTGGTCCGGGTTTTGTATTTTCTAAATCTTTTGGGACATTCCCACTTCTTATAGCCACACTAATTTTGTACAAATACTGTTGATCTTGGCTAAGATCATCGATAACCTCTTCTGATATGTGTATTAAATCAATGCCTTCTCTAATTGGTTTGAAATTGACTGCAGGCATTTTTTCACATTCTTTCAGTGCTACTCCAATTTTGCCAGTGAAACATGTTGGACCTTTTGTTTTACTATCAAAATGTTCAAATAAGTGTCGAAGGGGAAGTTCATTTGTATGCAGCATACAAATGCTCCATTGTAACGGTTTCTTTAGTTTTTCTTCTATGAGGTGGATGATCCCACCCTTGGCACCTGTGTTGGTATTTGTACTATCACATCCTCTGAGACAAATGCTCTCATTAATAGCTGACTCTTGAAAGAAGAACAAACAAACTATCAGCTATATCTTGAGCTTTACCAGAAGAAGGAACTACATGGGTTAAATATTCATTTCCTGGCTCAGACACCAAAACATAGTGATCCTCTCTAATGGAGTCTCCGTACCATTTGTTTCCTTTCTTCACCTTCACCAAAGTCTTGTCCTTTCTTCCGTCAAAAAATATAGCAGATATGACAGCAGGATTAGCTTTACTCTCCATCACCAAACTTTTTCTCATTTTCTCTCTTTCCCGTCGGATTTTGTTCTTGTCAATCAAAAGCGTACTATCTTCTTTAGTGATTGCTCCATAATCAAGTAAAGCAGCTGAAGCCAAAGCAGCTGCTGCTCGATCTGAAATTCCAAATCTATCGGCTTCCATCGCTACAGTAGGCAGTGGAAGTTTCATTTGACCTTGTATGGCAACTGACTCATAGTCTGATTCACTCTGATGTGGGTCTAATTCATAGTGTGTGGAAGTACTCTCTACATCTGAAAAACACTCTCTTTCGGTTAAAATATGAGAGTCCTTCATTTCTCTTCTTCTTTTAACCATTCCTTCTTTTGGTACCTTCAGTTCTCTTCGATAGGTGTATCTTATGTGAACATCTTCGCAGCTCTCAGGACAGCCAAAGTTTTGACGGAAGATAAAATAGCATTTACAGGCACTGATATCGAATAATTCTTCCAAAGTGTCAAAAATTTTCTCTCATTTTGACACTACTTTTTGATCTACTAAGATCGTTTGCTTTGCCGATGA
The DNA here is from genome assembly GCA_023014485.1 of Bathynomus jamesi. Lineage (NCBI taxonomy): Eukaryota > Metazoa > Arthropoda > Malacostraca > Isopoda > Cirolanidae > Bathynomus > Bathynomus jamesi. The sequence continues at coordinate 430,495 of JAJOZX010001699.1, forward strand.
ACCGCTTTAATTTGATATAAACTGATTTGTCAGCTATTGCAGGAATTGAAGCTTTTCTCCAAATACAGAGTATTTCTTCAGTAATTTTGTTGAAAATATCAGAGTTATGTGAAGTCGCTGAAGTATTTCTTTTAAAAGAACATGGTATTGGCCCACCTGTTTATTTGTCGGCAATGTTGTAAGAGAAAGCTCTTGTGCGGTTCCAAATATAAAATGTGGGTTTGATTGACTCCTTGAAGCTCTAATGTTTGAAGCAGAAGCCATATTTGTTACTAATTATCAGAAATTATCAATTCCAAATCCGACAAAAACCTGAAAAATAAAAAATATTCATTAAACATCTGAAACATTTATATGAAGTAGAAAATGTGAAATAAAAAATTTTTGCTTCAGCAAACTTTTTTGTAAAAAGAATACTTTTCGAGTTTTGAAGCGTATAATGACTGGCTGGCGGCCATTTTTTCGGGGGGGAAAATGGGGTACTTAGGATGAATTAAAATTTTTTTAATTCTCATATTCTTTTTCATCACCCTTCAATCCACCTTATTACCAGTGAAGCAATAGTTGAAAAATTTTCACCCCACCCTAATATGCATCAATATATACATTTGATTTGATTTGTGTTATTTTAATCAATTATAAATAAAAAAAAGCTGTTTTAACCCACCCACTAAAATTGTCTTAGAAGTAGCCCTGCAGTGGAGGGTCCCTGTATTTATTCCCCTGTACGTATTAGAGAATGAAAGTGTTTCGTGGGTGATCACCCGTTGTTGCTACGACAAATTCAAGAGTCTCCCATTTGGAGTTGTTTATGAGGCAAGAGTTTAAAAGACGAGTTGCTCGATGGTTGATCATGCTATGTGGGGCAGAATGCAATCAGAAGAGTCTCTCTAAAGTCGGGGGAGGACTATGTGTAGGAGGAAATTTTTAAACAAGCATAAGGGTGCACTGGTCCAGAGGGTACCTCCAACTGGCCAGACCTACAATTTAAGAACTCCCCATACATAATGGGGAACAATAATGCATAACATGCATATCTTTTATCTTGCGAAATTTATTTATTTTTATTGCGAAATTTGATGTACACTATTTAAAACTAAAGTTCCACTCAAACTATTGTAACTTCTCTGGAGATAAGTATGACTATTCGGAGGTTTTGAAGAGAGAGACAGAGAGAGAGAGAGAGAATACGCAAGCGACTCTCAGTTGATTCTTTTGGCATGAAGGCGTACATTCATAATCTATTCCTACTACTAATGCAAAAAAACTTTGGTTTAACTTTACTTGTTCTAATGCTATCCGCAACAGAGAGGAATCTTTCAGAAGGTACCATCACCATCCAACTCCTGACTCTCACTCAGCTTATATTTCTGGCCGGAATCGTGCAAAATCTGTTCTTCGACTCGCCAAACATTCCTTCATCCGACAAAAATGTGAAAACTGATGCAATTCTAGTTCTTCTCGCTCTTTCTGACATCTAGCTAAGAACCTCTCCAACAACTTTACTTCCTCATCTTTTCCTCCTCTTTTCCATTCCGACGGCTCAGTTGCCGTCTCTTTTCCTGACAAAACTGAACTCTTTGCTCAAACTCTCACTTCCAACTCAACCATGGAAGATTCTGATGCTGTTCTTCCATCTCCTCCCTCTGACTTTATTATGTCTGAAATTAGAATGTCTTCCAAAGATGTTGTTTCTGCCCTACTTGGGCTCAACTCTAGGAAGGTGTACGGTCCTGATGGTGTTCCTCCTGTTGTTCTTAAAAACTGTGCTTCTGTGCTGACATCCTGCCTAGGTAAACTCTTTCATCTTTGTTTTCATCTGGTACTTTTCCTTCCTGTTGGAAGTTCGCTTTCATTCAGCCTCTCCCAAAGAAGGGTGACCGCTCTCAACCCTCCAACTATCGTCCAATTGCTTTGATTTCTTGCTTTTCTAAAGTTTTCGAATCTATACTTAATAGGAAGATTCTTAAACACCTCCCTTATCACAATCTTCTTTCAGATCGTCAGTATGGATTCCGGAAGGGACGCTCTACTGGCGATGTTCTTGTATGTCTCTAACTCTTGGTCATTCTCCTTTCGGGATTTCGGCGAATCTTTTGTCATTGCGCTAAACATATCAAAAGCTTGATATTTGATAGAGTCTGGTACATATTTTAATTTCCAAACTGCCCTCCTCGATTTCTATCTGTTCCTTCATCTCTCATTCCCTTTCTGGCCGATCAGTAGCTGCGGTTGTAGATGGCCACTGTTCTTCTCCTGAAGCTATTAACAGTGGTGTTCCTGAGGGTTCTGTCCTGTCACCTCACTCTTTTCCTTTTATATTAATTATCTTTTAAATTGGCCTTCCTACCCTATTCACTCCTATACCGATGATTCCACTCTTTACTTCTCCACCGGCTTCACAAACTGTCCCTTTGAACAGTCACTCCATGATTCGCATCGACGGCTATGGTACACCTGACCTCTGATCTTTCTGCCATCTCTAATTGTGGCAGAGTAAACCTTATGGCTTTCATTCCCTCAAAAACTCAGTTCCTTCATCTGTCTTCTCGTTACAATCTTCCACACAACTATCCCCTTACCTTCATCAATACACAACTCAATCCTTCCTCTTCTTTTAACATGCTTGGCGTTTTCTTTTCTCGTGATCTTTCCTGGAAAGATCACATATACTCTCTTTCTAAAACAGCTTCTAATAGGTTAGGTGTGTTGTACCACCTCCACAGTTTCTTCACCCCACTCAGTTGCTCTCTTGTACAGGTCTTGTCCGCCCCTGTATGGAGTATGTTTCTCATGTATGGGGTGGCTTAACCGACTCAGCCGTACTTGACCGGGTGGAATCAAAGGCGTTTCGTTTCATCAATTCTCCGCCTCTTACTCACTGTCTTCAATCCCTTTCTCTTCGCCGCAATGTTGCCTCGCTCTCTCTTTACTATTGCCTATTATAACGGACACTGCTCTTCTGAACTCTCTCACTGTACCCCTCCTCCTTTAAAGAGAGCACGCAGCACCAGACTTTCTACACATTCTCATTCCTTTTCTGTTTAACTCTCTAACGCAAGTGTTAATCGGTATTTCAATCTTTCAACTACTCAACCGGTGAACTCTGGAACAATCTTCCTCAATCCATCTTTCCCCTTATCTATGACTTCCAATCTTTCAAACGCAGTGTTTAGGCATCTCGAAAACCATGGACTTTGATTTTGGCTCTCTTCTTCTTCTATAGGGGCGCTTTTGCGGGCATTCGCTCTTAGCCCCCTTTCCTGCATAAAAAAAACCAACCATGATATAATATGCTAACCAATAAACCTATTGCGAAATTTTTATGCATAACCCACTTGAAACATAGAAGGTGCTGGAACTGGTCCTCGTTGTTTTGTAAACACAAGTGAACACCACCCCGCATGCCGAAGTGGCGTACTACATACACAGGAATCATCCAACTTTTGTGATGTGGTTGCTCTTCTTCTGTGGTGTGAGGAATGTCCTAGTCAATTCTTTCTTTCAAGTGTCCCCCAAAAAAAAGAAATAGCTCACACGATCTTGATGGCCAAATATCTTTCAAAATGTTTCAGTCACTGAAGAAGGATTCATTTTGGAATATGTTATGCTGTGATGTGTAACGTCTTGCATCCTCTTGTTGGGAGTAATAATAACACAGGCTTGCAAATTGAAACTTGTAGAATGGGGTTTATGTTCTAATATGTGATCTTCCCTAAGTTTGCTACACTGATTTCAAAAGTGACACCCATTTTCTTGTATCATGTAAGGGAAAAAAGCAAAAGGAAAACACGTTTTTCCTTACCTTGTACAATGTATTTCATATATTCAAATAACAACTTGTGTACATTTTGATAAAAGAAATAGACAAAACTCAATTAAAGTGAAGAAAATAGAGGACTATTAATACAATACAATACAAATGAGACAGATTATAATAGAAATATCGGTAACCAATTGTTTCCAACTTTGTCATGATGACCAATGCGATATCATTTTTGTGTATTTCATTCCGAAACGGAAAAAAATAGTATGACGTTTTCGAAAAATCTGTGAGTGATGGAGAAAAATAGATATAATTTTTTAACTCAGCAAGCATTAATTACTACAGGATACATATAATTCGCCAGAACCCAAAACCATCGTAGGCCTGTGTAATCAGTCAGAAGGTCCAAAAACTTGCACAGTGCCCAAGCCCAACGAATGCGGTCCATTGCGCTAATTCCCGGATCATTATTACTAGTACCATTGACAGTCAGCCAGTGTCCGTAGTTCAGTAGGTAATAAATAATAATTAATCAGTAAGGAGAGCCAGAAACTGGAACAGCCAGCGCTCGGGCCAAATATTGAGCCAACTGCCCTAACTCCTGTATTATTATTATTTATCAGTATCATTGGGATTCGAACCCCCGAACTCAGTGGGATCCGAACCCCCAACTGATTTACATATTCATCAAACATACTGGCAATGTAGAAATATGCGTTAAACTATTATGCTTTCTTGGAAGAACACTGGTTGAATAATCTTTGTTACACTTACTGCACTCGGAATCCGATCTTCTTATCTTTTAAGATGTTAATTGCAAGGGGAAATAAATGGGTTCTATTTTATCCATATTCGTATGTTTTTGGAAATGGATGTAAATCTGTGAGCTCTCTGCGATCCGAGACATTTGAATTCTCCTAAATGAATACTTTACATTACATTCCTGTACATGTGGAAAACATGAAACTACTCGAACCTATCGAGGTTATCCAAGTCATTGAAAACATTCACAGTACCGCATTTGTTTCTGTGAGTGTAGAGGTTGCCCTTATTTGCCATTTCATTTCCTAGTTCCAAATTCTTTTCTGAATGCCGTTTGGCACTTCTACGACATACACTTCGAATATAACTTCACAATGAAAATGCCTTTTGGACAGAGAACGACATGTTGACTGTAGTTTATGCTATGATATTATGAAGCCCGCCTACCATGTTATTCTGATTTTGTATAAAATTCGAAATAATATTGCTCATTATTCTGATGTTTTATTAAGTTGTTAAAACTCGCTTCACGAAAAATTTCACCTTCAAAAATTCGTTTGTATAGAACGTAACATGTTTAATGGATTATATATGTATATATATATATATATATATATATAGTAACTCATTTAATGTCACGTCGATGGTGAACGAGAAAATCGTGATATAAAGTGGGTCATGCTAATAACCGAGTTTGACATTCCCAACTTCATTTTACAGTAAAAACATACGAGTATATGTATATACATGTGTATATATACAGTATTGAAAATTTTGCACGTAAGAATACAAATAAAAAAAAAAGAGACCAACAGCAGAAAACATATGCAGCATAAATTGAGGCGCAAAACAACATTTAAAGGAACGAAAATAAAGTAAAACCACCACAAACCAACACTAGAACCTTTACACTAATAAAATCGTTGTCAAACCAACGCCTTTTATAGAAATTGAACTCACTTCAATTCTAGACGCAAATGGAAGCCGGGATGTGTTTCATTTATTTTAGTATTATTTAAACCATAATATCATTTATTTGAAAAGGTCTTGCAATGCCTTCTCCCTATATTGCATCCGAGTCGAACTTTATTTACTAAATTATCCTTTATTGCAAACAGAGTTTGGAGGCCTTTGATTATTCCTCTAAAGTTAGAGTAAAGTTAATATCAAAGCGTGTATATGAAGTCTGGTGCCTCAACGAACGAGCTTAGAATAGATTTGCATTTTTAACTCATTTCTGATATACTGTTTCTCTTTTAATCTCATGAAAAGTTACTTTCTTCAACTCATTACAATAATGGGATGAAGTAAAGATAATCCCTCCCAACAGAAAAAGGAGGGACTATCTTTACTTGATCATTTTTTGGGAGGGATCATCTTTACTTGGTAAAGTTGGTAATACCGCTTTACCGCAATACCGCAATACCGCTTTAATTAAAGTCTTTGGATCAAGTAAAGTTAAGCACCCCCAACCTTTTTTAGTTAGCTTTATAAGGCTAACTAACGAAATATCACGACCTAACCTAACCAATCGTCAAGGGCGTACAGTTGACCTAACGATTGGTTAGGTTAAGTCGTGATATTTTCGTTAGTTAGCCTTATAAAGCTAACTAAGAATTGTGCGTGATTGTAAGGAGAAATTGGACAGCGGACAGGAAGTGGTTCACATCTCGCAAAAAGGAGCAGATGGTATAAATGCATCCAGCCGCAGCCGTGGAAGCGATGTTGTTGCAACAGCTGGAATAAGTGTTCACGTTGTATGTAGGAAAAGGTTTACGGATAAAAAGACCATTGAAATAAAGAAGCGACAGACCGCAGCAGAGGCAATACCAAGGAAAAGTGCTCGTTTTCATGAATACGCATTTTCCAGTGCTACTCACTGTTTGTTTTGTGATACCTTTGTGGACTTTTTTTCCAAACACAAACCAAAATCAGAGCATGTCAAAATAAGAACTACAGAGTTCTCCGAAACCATAAAAAGGTGCTGTGAAAGCCGCTGCGATGAATGGTCGTTTAATGTAAAAGGCCGTCTGGAGTATTATCTTCGTGATCTTCCTGCTGCAGATTGTGTCTACCATCACACCTGCAGCGTAAATTTTCGAAGTGGAAAAAACATTCCTCGCGCATACTCCTCCGACGATCATGATTCGAAGAAGGGAGACCAACTAATGAAGAGCAACACAAGCATTCCTTCAGACCTGTGCTTACCTGGAAGAGAATGATGATGAACAACTGTTGATTGGAGACCTAATTTCCAAAATGGAGGAATATCTTCAAGGAAGTCAGAGCTCTGTCTACGAACGCAGGCACATGAAGAGAAAGCTTTTAGAACGTTACGGAGACAAGATCATAATATCAGGTGAAAGTGGGAAGGCAGATGTAGTAACACTACGAGAGACAGCTAATGAAATTCTTATAGATTATCACAAAAAGTCGAAAGAATGTGATATAGATATAGAGCTACAGAAGATTTACCTAGTAGAAGCTGCTGCAAAAATAATCAGAAGTGATATCAAGTCTGTCGACTCGCCTAGAAAAGATGTGTATCCATCTCCAAATGACATCACTGCAGAAAGTGCTCTTGATTACATTCCCAACAATCTGAAATTGCTATTATCAAAAGCATTTGCGGGACAGGATGCTTCAAGAAAAATAGGTGCAATTGGGCAGAGCATTATGCAAGCAACCCGTCCTAGAGGATTACTATGTCCACTACAGATCGGTTTGTCGGTTCAGCTACACCACAACTTTAGGTCAAGGTACCTTATTGACGTTCTCCATCAGCTGGGTTACTGTTCGTCGTATGCAGAAGTAACAAGATTCGAAAGAAACGCGGCGCTGGCAAGTGGGTCTGCTCTTTTACTGTTGATGAAAACACTGCAGTCCTTCTAGCAGCAGATAACGTCGATCATGATGTCTGCACTTTGGATGGGAAGAATACCTTTCATGGAATGGGTATGATTGCCGCAATAACTCCGAAGATCAAGATCCACCCTTCTATTCACAGGCGTAATGTTGGTGACAATGACATTAAGAAGATTGCAACCGTTGACATTAGGGAATATAGACACGCGAGAAGCATGTTGAGGGACATCTCATTCCGCGAACTTCCAGTACCCACTGCCACCATAAGTCGACTTAGTCTTCTCTGGCAGATATCTTCAGCAGAAAGATCAGGTCCAAGTTGGTCCGGAACAATGCAGGCAATTCACGGTGGATCAAGTGTCTCACATCCAGGTGTGGCGTCGATCACGTTCCTTCCCATCATAGATATGTCGCCAACTGACATGACCTGCATATTTTCGACATTACTATATTTGAGCAAGATAGCACGCGATCAAAAAGTCCCATGCATTATTACCTTTGATCAGCCTTTGTTCTGGAAAGCTTCCCAAATCATCAATGAACAGAGAGACCTGCAGGACATTGTTTTAATGCTGGGATCATTTCACACTCTGATGAATCTTTTGGGAGCAGTCGGTACTCTTATGAATGGTTCAGGATTGTCTGAAGTACTTCAAGAAATATACGGACCAAATGCCGTGCAACACATGATGTCTGGAAAAGCTGTTTCAAGAGCGATACGTGGTCATATGATAGTAGATGCAGCTCTTAGTACCTTACTAGTCGCAGACGTTTTCCCTCATAATGAAGATGGAACTCCTCATGACCTCCTGCACTACTGTTTCAGAGAATGATGACTGTTGCCACTGGCGGAGACATGAATCTTGAAGATGTCATGTGTTACGAACTGTGTGCATATCCTCCTGCATTGTTCGAATCACGAAGTATCTTGAGGAAACCCGATAAGTCTCAGCTAGCTCATGCAATAATCAAATACACTGACACTTTACGCATGGAAGAAGTTCAAGAAATTCAGTGCACAGACCAGTACGTATTGGATGGTGGATCTCTACTACATCGTGTTTCCTGGCGTCAAGATGAAACATATGACAGCATCGCCAACTCATATGCCGATTTCACTCTGAAAACATATGGAAAAGCAATCATTGTTTTTGATGGCTACAGCAGCTCTCCTACGATCAAGGACATGACCCACAGAAGACGCAGCACCAAGACAAGCAGAAATGTGAATCTCAGTCCAAGCATGAAGTTTGTTGGCCAGAAGGAACACTTCTTGGCTAATGAAAACAACAAGCAAGCATTTATTTCCCTCGTAGGTGAGATGTTGAAGAAGCACGGGTGTACTGTTCACAACGCAGATGGGGATGCTGATGTGGACATCGTTCGTGCAGCAGTTGCCTCATCAGAAAATGCAACTACAACAGTAATAGGGGAAGACACCGACTTGCTGATTCTCCTTCTGTACCATGCCAAGGACAGTGGTTTCAAGTTGTACTATCGCAGCGATATAAGACGGGACCATCTCCTAATCCTGTGTATGATATTCTCAGCATTCAATCATTGTTAGGCAATGACATCTGCAAGTATCTCCTGTTTGTGCATGCTTTCACGGGCTGTGATAGCACATCCAGAATTTTTTCGATCGGTAAAGCCAAAGCATTCGACACACTGATGAAGGTGGCTGAACTCCGTTCAGTTGCAAATACATTCTGTTCTGATTGTTGCCAACACTCTGACATTGAAGCGCGCTGGAAGAAAGGCAATGCTTCTGTTGTATGGCTGCAAAACACTTGAATCCACTAACGCACTACGTCATCGAATGTTAGTTTGAAAAGGTAGCTACAGCTAAATCTTTTGTTACACCCGAACGTTTGCCACCTACCGATGCGTCCACAAAGTACCACAGCTTTCGCACATACTTTCAAATACTAATCTGGAAGTCTACAGAAGAGAAGATCGATGCAGAACAGTGGGTTGGTATGTAAAGAATAATTCCTACTACCCTACAGCCTGCGACAAGCCACCAGCTCCAAATTATCTACTCAACATGATCCGCTGCTCCTGCAAGACGAAATGTGCTACTTCAAGATGTGGATGCAAGCGTAATGGAATGCCCTGTTCAGCCGCTTGTGGCGAGTGCCAAATCAGTGGTTGCGATAACAACCCAAGTACCGGTAATCTATCCGATGATAGTGATGAAGAGGATTAATTTCTGTATGTTTGTGACCAGGTATCACTTCTTCTGTAATGAACATAACTTGAAACTGGGAAAAAAATAATTGTTGTATTATTGATTATAAAAATCTGTAAAAAGCTATATAACATTATATTTGCGTAATAACTGGTTGTGTTGTATATTGTTGAATTATTTAAAACATTACAACTGAAAGAAAAAGCATCAAATATATCTCTATAAATAAAAGCGTAAATTATATATACTTGTCAAAAAAAGAAACGCAATTAGCTTGCATATGGTGTAAAATTTAAGTTGTTAGTGGTATTATCACAGTTTCAAGATTATGGTTAAATGTTTGTTCAAATCTTTTAAAGCCACTTTGTGCATGTTTTTAAACCTGACTAATCCCGGCTAAGACGCCATTTTGTTACAAACAATAAACAGAGATTAAATTGAATGTATTCTTTATGAAGGCATGCATTTTTTCTTTGACTTCACAGAATACACACTGCCCGTTGAGAAAAACAAACTTTTTCCCGCGATTGAGGCATGCCACGACTCTCAGAGGTCAACAGAGGTCGTGCCTTGGGCATGTTGGATGCAGGCATGTCTGCTGTCCAAGTTGCACAACGAATGCATGTGCATCCCAGCACAATCTCTAGGCTTGTTAGACGGTACAATGCCACAGGAAGTGTTCAGGACCTGCCAAGACGTGGGCGACCTCGTATGACGACCCAACGCCAGGATCGCCACATTGTACTGCAGCACCTGCGTCATCGGCAGCGAATGCTCGTCAGACAGCCAGAGAGACACCTGGTATCCACAACAACAGAATTAGTGACCAGACCGTCAGAAACCGACTCCGTAATGCAGGACTCCGATCCCGCAGGCCTTACAGAGGTCCTTTTCTCACTGATGCAAGAAGGCAACGACGCCTGCAATGGGCCTATCAGCACCGTGACTGGACACAAAGAATGTGGAACCAAGTCCTCTTTTCTGACGAGTCTCGCTTCAGACTGTCCAATTCTGATGGCCGTGTCAGGGTATACAGACGACCAGGGGAGCGATACTCAGATTCTGCAGTAGTGGAGCATGACAGATGGGGAGGACCAAGTGTCATGGTTTGGGCAGGAATTGCCTTTGCTTCAAGAACTGAGCTGGCGGTTGTTGATGGCGCTCTGACTGCCCAGTGCTAGAGGGATGAGATTCTTCACCCACATGTTCTTCCATTCATGAGGCAACATCCAGAATTGGTGCTCCTGCAACAGGACAATGCCAGACCTCATGCAGCCAGGATAGTGCAGGCGTACCTGCAGGGACAACAGGTGCAGACCTTACCATGGCCAGCCTTCAGCCAGACATGTCACCGATAGAGCACGCATGGGATGAACTTGAACGGCGAGTTCGCAGACGTCAGCATCAGCCGCAGAACATCAGGGAACTGACCAATGCAATTATTGAAGAGTGGAGGGCCATCCCTGTTGCTTTCCTGCAGAGACTGTTGAGGTCGATGAGGGCCAGACTCCAAGCCTGCATTGTGGCGAGGGGTGGCCATACGCGTTATTGACTGTTTGTTATGTTAAAGAATCATTTACTATATACTGAGTCCTCATGTTTATTAATAAATCTCAAAAATTGCGTTTCTTTTTTGACCAGTATATTTTTTTTTTTGTAGGAAACATCCAGTCCGCCATTTTGAATTTCATTTTTGGGGGTGTTCCCGGGGTCCAATTTTGTCGGATTTTGGATATGTTATTCGGCAATGGTTCCTGAGCTGGAAACAGTTTAGAAAGCTTCTGAAGCAATTTTGCCCAGGTCTAACTACAAATTGCCTGGACTAACAGCCCAGATTTTGCTGTAACAATTTGGCGTAAAAGATTCAACAATTCTGATCGTGTTGCTGGTTTTTTGGGCTTTTTACGTAAAGTCTTGTCTAGTATTGCCCACACGTGTTCTATGGGGTTCATGTCAGGGGACTGACTCGGCCAAGGAAGTCGTTTGATACCATTTCGCTCCCCCCATTCTTTCGTCTTTTTTGCAGTGTGGCATGGGGCTCCATCTTCCATGAACAGGCAGCTGTCTTTTTCAATTTGACCACTTGAGAATATTGGCATAAGTCCTTCTTCAAGATAGAAATGTAGGAAACGAATATTAGTCATAATAATGGCAAAAAAATTGGATGCATACATTTTACCATAAAATTAAGGGTGTCTATTTACTTCTTGCATGCCTCTGTTTATATATATATATTATATATATATATATATATATATTATATATATTATAATATATATATGCGTGTGTGTGTGTGTGTGTGGTTTTCTCTTTTTGTGTTACTATACGTCTTCGCGACAATCTTTAGGATATACTGTACATCGAGCTCATCGTGACACGAACTTATACATGTGTTGCTATAGATTCGGACATTTTTTATTGAAAATCATTAAACATCATGGAAAAATGGGATATTTAATGAAAATTAAGTTAGTTAATTAGAGTAGATAAAGTCTTTCACAACGGTTTACGTAACAATCCGTTTACCGTATACAAATGGCTGTAGGGGAAGTGTTATAGTTTACCATCCACAAATTCATGTAAAATATTGCTGTTCCATACAATAACCACGACTGTGTGTGTGTGTGTGTGTGTGTGAACGACTGTAATCCTATAAAATTACTCAGTTTATACAATTGGATCTTTTCCGTTTGACTGCCGCCATTGAAACATAAGAGGTGAGTGCCCCCAGCCTTCTTTACTTAGCCTTATAAGGCTAACTAACGAAAATATCACGACCTAACCTAACCAATCGTTAGGTCGACTGTACGACCTTGACGATTGGTTAGGTTAGTCGTGATATTTTTGTTAGTTAGCCTTATAAAGCTAACTAAAGAAGGCTGGAGGCCCTGATCTTCAGGTGATGCCCTTATTTTTCTGAGTACACGATTAAAACTTAAAAATTAAGCATGGATCTTGAAAGTAATTAAAATTGTTTATAAGAAACAAAATTTGAAGGGGAAATTAAGAAAAGCTTTTTTATAAAGTAACTTATTTTGTATCATCAAGACATTTCAGTTAAAATACAAAATACAAAAAGTTTAATTATGTTTCAATGGCTGCAGTCAAACGGAAAAGATCCATACAATTTATCATTTATTCTTTATATTTAATGAATAATTTAGCTGAAAGTGTAAATTAATTTTTGGAAATATGTACCACCAAAGCAAAATCGCGATATTTCACTCTAGTTTAGCTGCAGTCTTGCAAACGACTCAGATTAGTAAAACTAGTAAACTTTTGTCCCAAATTCTCTGTGTGATTAATATTTAAAACTTTAGTCTTTCGCTCTTCGTAATATAGGCCTAAACCCCGCAAATGCTAACGCCCGTAGCTCAATTGGTAGTACCGTTTCCCTACAAGCAAAATTAAGATACTGAAGTCAGGGTTTCGACACCCGATGGTGCCGGTAATAATAATTTGGGAGTTAGGGTAATAGGCGGGCTATGTCGTGGGCAATGTCGTCACATCGCTTCCCGCGTCGATCAGCGAAGTTAAGTGACAACGGGTCTGGTTTGTATTTGGATGGGAGACCGTCCTCTTGTAGCAAACTAATTTAATTGCGTGGGATCACCTGAAGATCAGGGCCCCCAAATTAAAGGAAGATAAAAATAATAAGATCAGAAAAATTTTATTGTGACAAAAAACAATTTATGAGAAACATAAAGGTGGATCGGGCTGGAGGGGATTATCTTCAGCTGATCCATATATATACAGTATATATATATATATATATATATATATATATATATGCTATTTTTTGTTTCTCCTTGAAGATGTGAATATATCACGAAAGCGCTCGGACTTCGTGTTTCCTTTTCCTTTCCCTGTGGTTGTTTGCTTACTTATATATATATATATATATTATATATAGTATATGCCTGGTTAGGTTAAATGAATGCCCGGTTAGGTCAACTGGGTAGAATCACAGTTTAACGTCGTAAAATTTTTTGGATCACCCGAAGATCAGGGCCCCCAGCCTTCTTTAGTTAGCTTTATAAGGCTAACTAACGAAAACATCACGACCTAACCTAACCAATCGTCAGGGCGTACAGTTGACCTAACGATTGGTTAGGTTAGATCGTGATATTTTCGTTAGTTAGCCTTATAAGACCAACTAAAGAAGGAGGCTGGGGGGCCCTGAGCTTCAGGTGATCCAATTTTTTTTTCAAAATAAACGAACCAACCAAAAATAAACGCCACTCCAACACTTTCAAATTACTTGTTCATGTTAATTAGGTTAACTGAATGCCCGGTTAGGTCAACTGTATGCCCTTAACGATTGGTTAGGTTATCATGATATTTTCGTTAGTTTTAACGAAAATATCACGATATAATGATATAATGATATTTTCGTTAGTTTTAACAAAAATCACGACTTAACTTAACCAATCGTCAAGTGCATACAGTTGACCTAACTGGGTATTCAATTAACCTAACCGGGTTACTCCTATCGGTGTAACCTTAACCTAAAAATTTAACATAAAAATAAAATAAATTTTGCCACCTGAAGATCAAGCCCCTCCCCCAATTTTTCCCGCCTGAAAATCAAGGCCCCCAGCCTCATCTAGGGGCCCTGATCTTCAAGTGATCCAGTGCGTGAAATTAAATACTGTATATTAAATATGAAATAAATTTATGTCCGTTTTCTCATTTGTATTAGTTTCTAGGATTAAAAGATCGAAATATAAATCACTAATTGGCAACATATAGAGAGATATGCAAACTGGCGTTGGAGATATGATGTCCAAAGGTCGGTAGAATAGTCCTTTCACTGTTTTTTTTTTTAATGAATAGGTGTGTGATTGTGCATGATGTAGGTTTATTTTAAATTAAATTGTTTTGATTAGTTTTAAGTGACTTCTCTCTACAATAACTTTGGAAGAATGTACTCGTCTGCCTTTCTTCGCTTATTTACCTGTTTTCAAAGTAAATTAAATAAATTTACTAATTAAAAAAATCATGACGCTCTGCGTCCAGATATGTAGCGCAGTGGTCCGCAACCTTTTTCTCACTTGTGGACCCATAGAAGAATATGGATTATTTTTGGGGATCCATTAGCGAAAATAATTTGTATATTCTAATTTTGTGTAAATTAGAAAATACCCCTTGTCTTATACCCCTGAAACTCATTCACGGACCACAGGTTGTGGACTATTGATGTAGCAGTCATGTTCGAATTCCACGTAAAGCTACAGGCCGCTTCGTCATATGACCTTAGATGTTACGAAGGAGGTTACACAACCCCATATAGCATAACATAGAGCTGTGCCAGTTTCTGGCCCTCAAGAATTATTAATGACCCCAACCCTAAAACCCCTAAAGTATTTATAATGTCTAGGCATCTAAAATAAACTAAAAGCTTGTTTTTGAATATATGCCCATTTTATCGACGGGACATTTCGTCAAATGTACTTAACTTAACTTGCACTCAATCAAATCTAACTTATGCTGATTTGACTTAACCTAACCTAGGCTAATCTAATCCACAAAAATCACTTGTTGAATATATATGAAAATGAAAAGGTTTATTGGCAGACTATAGTCCATATGACAAATATTATTAATACAATGACAGTTCATATACTAAGGATAGAAATATATACAATTGATTAGAAATAATACTGTAATGTCGTAGTTAAGTGGAGCTACAGACAGACGTTTTCGTACCAAGAAGTCCAGAGCTTAGAAGATAAATGGCAGGACTCATGGATAGCTTGGATGATCGGGTTGGTTGATTTTTTAATTCTTTGCATTAGACTGTGTTGAGCACGTCTTGTTACCTCCGGGAAGCTCGGGACATTGCGGGTAGTAAACATTTGCGAAGCTGAGCATCTCGGAGGCGATTTATGTAAGAGTCTAAACGACCTGTTGTACAGCAAATTTAGAGTTCTGCCAGAACCTTTTTTATAATTCACCCACAGTTGCTGTCCGTATATATTACTGCAGAAAGTACGAAAGAGAGTGTCTTTAGCTTCACTTATACAGAATCAAAAGTTCCTTATGGTCATATTCGCTTTAGCACACAGGCTTCGAGATTGTTTTCTTATATCCGAGTCATCACTCAAGGAGCTGGTAATAGTTTGACCCAAATACTTAAACTCTTGTACTTCCTCAATTACTTCACCATTCATTTTAAACCTTATATCAGCTGGCTGATTACAGCTTTTAGGATGAAATTGCATAACCTTAGTTTTTGTAACATTAAAAAGAATATCATGTTTCTGCGAATACACTTCGCAGACTTTTAACACCATATCATCGGCATAAACTAAGTTGTTTATCCTTGTGTTATCTATACAACATCCCACTGTTGCCTCATTAAGTGAAGCAATTAATCCGTCGATATACACATTAAACAGCATAGGGGAGAGCAAGGAGCCTTGTCTCACCCCGCAAGAGGAGCCAAAACATTCGGATAGTACATTGCCCCACCTAACGGTGAAAGATTGGTGGGAATACCAAAATTTCAATAAATTTAACATGTACATGGGAACCTTCCTGTCTTCTAGTTTTGCAAATAAAATATTGTGGTTCACCCTATCATATGCCTTACTTATATCTAGGAAACAGCTATAAATAGTTGAATTACTGTCAATGTATTTAGTAGATATTGTTTCTTTAAGTACATAGATACACAGGTCAGTTGAGTGGGACCTTTTAAAGCCAAACTGATTAGATGTCTATAGGAAATCATTTAGTCGGCGTAACAAGGATTTTTCTAATAGTTTCGAGAAGTAGGAAGCGACAGCAATAGGCCTGTAATTATTGCTGGACAGAATGTCTCCGTACTTATTTTTGACCAGGGGCAAGATATATACCCTCATGAACTCTGCAGGGATACAGCTATGAGCCAGCATGGCTGATAGGAGCAATGATATATGCAGACATACTACGTCATTTGCATATTTTAAGTGCTCATTCGATAAGTCATCTACCCCTGACGCCGAGCCAGTCTTTAACTCTTTAATTAACCTCTTTACTTCAGAAAATGATATCAAAGTATTTTCCTTTGTCCCTCCCACAATCGTTTCCCTACAATCTATCTTAAGATTATCCCTACTCACAGTATTAAGAATGTTAGAATAGTGGTTTTTCCAGAGCTTTGCAATTTCATCCTCCCCCGACACCCCATTGATTGTCGGAGGGAGGACGTTTTTGATACCCGTTTGATTCTTAACAAATTTCCAAAATTTTTTTATCGTTATTTATGCGAGCTTCACAGGTTTTTGATGCTCGAATAGACTCTTCTTCCTGTTTACATCGCCTTATGGCCGCCTTATACTGACTCCGACTTCTACACATATTCAAGTATACTGGTCCTAATCTGGGTCTACCATGAAAGTACCACAAATCATAGGCGTCTTTCGATTCCCTCTTCAGGGGGGCAATAAAATCATTCCATCCAGGAATAATCTTAGTATGATAGTTGTAAGATTTAATCAGGGGGCTTCCTGCTTCTCTTAACAGGGATATTATCTTACTATAATACCTATCTATGAGTTTACAGTGAGAATCATTTGAGCAAGGATTATTACAGGCAAGGTGCAAAATTTCTAAATTATTAAAGAGGTGACTTGTTCTGTCTTTGTATTTTATTCTCTGCTGCATCGTAACGTTTGACCAATCGACCATATATATATATATATATATATATATATATGGGATGAATTTCACAATTAAACACGTGAAATGAGTGAATGATGTAAACCCTTGTGGGTTTACATTATATATATATATATATATATACAGGGTGGGCCGTAAGTTTCCATACATAGGAAAAATAAACATTTTGTTATGGACAACCATTTTTATTTATATAATATGCTCTACATGGTTGCCATTGTTTTGAAAACACATTTCAATACGTGTTCCCCACTGTTGATGAACACGCATTAGCCAGTTGACGTTATGCTTGTAATGGCGTTGGTGATACGTTCCTCTAGATGATTTATGTCTCGTATCTTTTCCTGATACACCATGGCCTTCAAGTGCCCCCAAAGATAGAAATCAAGGGGGGTGAGATCTGGGGATCTGGGAGGCCACTCCACAGGACCACGGCGACCAATCCAAGCATCCGGAAACTGCTGATCCAAATACCGACGCACGTGAAGACCATAATGAGGTGGAGCTCCATCTTGCTGGAAGTAAACTGGGAAGTTACCTTCCTCGTTTAGCAGGGATGGGAAAATCTCTTCTTGCAACATGTTAAGATACCTTTCGGCATTAAGATTTCCACTGACAAAAATTGGTCCAAAATTCTGTCACCCCATATCCCGGCCCACACCATCACTTTACCGGCACCTTGCATCTTCGTCGGACTCAGCCAGTTAGGGTTAGCATTACTCCAATAACGTATGTTTTGCCGATTAACCTCTCCATTGACGTAAAAATTTGCTTCATCAGTAAACAAGATCTTACGTCAAACGCATATTCTTAGGGTATCTGAAACATAAAAACAAACGTTTAATTTTTCCTATGTATGAAAACTTACGGCCCACCCTGTATATATATATATATTATATATATATTATATATATATGTGTGTGTGTGTGTGTGTGTGTGTGTGTGTGTATGTGTGTTTTCTACCTAGTAGTGTATGGACGTTTTGTTTCCGCTCTGTGTAATATCGAAATAACTAGTGTTTATAAGTTCAGCAGTAAATGCTCTGTTATACCAGTGTGTGTGTTAAACATCAGTAAATTTGCGTTAATAATTTATTAACTGAAAGCCGGTGGCATATAGCGTGTACAAATAAAAACTACATCAATTGAAACATAATTTGAAAATAACTGGGACGGAAAATCAGCCCCTGAGATTTTAAATTAGGCCTATACAGGGAAAGAAGGTCAAAGAAAATTCGAAAGAACCATAAAACAGGAAGGTCAAGTTTACGAGACGAAATTTGAGAAGTGAGAAGGAAAAAGGCAAACTAAGGAAAAAATAAAGAATAAAGGAAAGAATAAGGGAATAAAGAAAAAAAAGAATAATAAAGAATAATAAAGAACAAGGAAAGAATGGCAAAAAATACGAAGAAGTGTGTAAACTGCGGTAAATTCAGAAAGCTGAATAGAGCTGGATTATGTTTAATGGAATGCGCTGCGCAGCAGCTTTGCGATTGCAAAAATGAGGCGGACCAGGCCATGGGCTTAAAATGCATTCTGTGCAATGCCTTTAAACACTAAGAATGCATGAACTTAAATAGAAAAGACAAGAAAGTGATAAATAAAATAAATAACAGAATCATAGGCATTTACGGCTTCCTGTGCATCACATGCATGGAAAAAAACAAGAATATGGTACAAAGAGCAATGAATATGGGCAATACTTGTTTACCGACAGATGACAAGGAAACAATAGGAAACGCTGACACAAACAAACACGAGAAACAGGAAAACGCAATACAGGACAGCACGCTTTAGCAGGAACACGAGGCTCAGGACAACACAATACAGGAAAGCACACTACAGAACGCTGCGATACAGGGAGATGCAAAAGTAGCCTCAGAGAATGAAATATCCCCTGCCAAAGAGAGAGACAACAGGAACACAAATGAGAAGGAGAGGGATACTAGGAATACAAAGGAGAAAGAGGAAAGTATCAAGAACACTAATGAAAACTCGTTGAAGACAGAAAAATCACTGAGTAGGGAAGAAGTGGTGGGGAAACAGAAAATAGCAATTGAATCACATAGGGCTCGTAAAGAGATTAAACGACGGACTATATGTGAATACTATAAAACAGGGTCGTGCATATATGGTACAAACTGCAGGTACAGTCACCCAAAAAAATGCTTCGATATGATGAGGAATGGAAGATGCAGATACGGGCAAAACTGCCACTTTTTCCACCCTCCTATGTGCAGACAGTCACTGACAGAGAGAAAATGCCTAAATATAGAGTGCCCATATTTTCACATAAAAGGTACCCAAAGAAGAGAACGGGGAAGAACAGACCCTATCCGTATTAGAAGTAACAACAAGAGCAAGGAAACAAATTTTTTAGAGGAAATGAGAACTATTTAATCACAGCTTGCCCTGCTAACAAGAGAGGACAGGACTCCACAGGAATATTCCCCATACCATTACATACATCACCTCTCTATCCAGCACCACCCATCGATAATACAACCACCGATAATACAACCACAGTGGTATCAAGTACCGCAACCCCAATTCTCCCAAATTCTCCTATATATTTGTCGACCTGGAAACGACCAATATAGAGGAAAACTGAGCACAGAAATTAGAAACCCAAGTAATGTTTTATACACAAATATTCAAGGCCTCTACACGGACCATGCAGGCTGCAAATTACAATACTTACAGAATTTAGCTACCGAATTCAGCATAGATATTATATGCCTAACGGAAACACTTGCATAAATACGAAAAAGGTTGTGAAAACTGTATCGAGGATACTGAATTAGCATTGCTGGATTACAACATACACAGAGCAGATAGAGTGGCTAGACGAGGGGGAGGGTGTTGCATCTACGTGAAAAACACATACACATGTGAAGTGAAGGTAAACAAATCAAACAGCGCAGTTGAAGTTATTACATTAGAAGTAAAAAAACTGAACCTAACCATTATGAACATCTACAGACCACCAAACACTACAAAAAGTGAATTCCAATTTGCTACAAATGAAATAGAAAACATATTAAAATTACTTGAAACTCCAGCAACAAATATTCTAATTTTCGGAGATTTTAATTTCCCATTCATATTATTGAAGAAAAATGACGAAGTTATATATATCGAGAAGTTTCATGGCAACATTACTAAAGATGATAGAACCCAAGCAACAATGCTATTAGATATTATGGAACATTACGCCCTTACCCAGAAAATCTGTGAAGTCACGAGAAAGGAGAACGTTTTGGATTTAATCTGGACAAATAACAACGAGATAATAATAAATAAAAATGTAAGGCACACAAAGTTCTCCGACCTTAACCTCATCGATATACAACTGAAGTTAGCACCCAGAGGTCCGAAAACGCATCCTAGAGAGGCAGATGGAATATTTGAAGGCTTGAACATAAATTCAAAGAAAATAAATTGGGAAAACGTAAATAAAGATTTAAAGGAGGTAAATTGGGAATTGCTACTTCGCGAGAAGACTCCACAAGAGATACTATGTATAATAGAGACTGAAACCAAACCTATAATACTGAAACATATTCCAGAGAGACAGGAAAGAAAACGTAGCAAGCTCGAGAGGAAAATCAGGACACTATTCATGCAATGAAGACAAACCGTCAAAAATCTCCACAGATGCAGAACTGATGCAAAGAGACTCAAACTAGAGAGGAAACTTGGTGAAATAGAAATGGACCTAAAGCAAACATTCATACATAAGACAAACGAGGAGGAAAACAAGGTAGCAGAAAACATAAAAAAAATACTTCTACACGTTTGCGAAAAGGAAAACGCAGTGTAAGGAGAGTATTGGTCCGTTGATAAACGGGGAGGCCAAATACACAAATGACCCGAAAGAAATAAGTGAACTGCTTAGGGAACAATTTAACTCTGTGTTTAGCATCCCAAAGTCCGAGATGGAAGTGGAAAACCCAAACGAATTTTTCGACATAGATACAGATCAACTCAGAATAAATTCCGGCACAAACCTATTAATGGACTTCGAGTTCACGAAAGGAGATGTAATTACGGCCTTATCATAGATGCGAGACAATTCAGCGCCAGGGCCAGACACATGGAGTGCCACGTTTCTGAAGAAATGCAAAGAGAGTATTGCCAAATCCCTATACTTACTATGGAGGAAATCACTCGACACAGGACAAATTCCACTCCCCTTAAAGAACGCGAACATTGACCCCTGTTCAAAGGTGGTAACAGAGCAATGCCCATTATCGGCCAGTGGCTCTCACCTCACACCTTATAAAGTGTTTTGAACGTATAATTAGAGGCAAAACTATCTACTACCTACAAGAAAAAGACTTATACAACCCAAATCACTATGGCTTTAGGGCGGGAAGATCATGCCTATCAGAGCTACTAGACCACCAGGAGAAAACATAGATGTAATATATACGGACTTTGCAAAAGCCTTCGATAAATGTGACCATGGAATCATAGAACACAAACTTAAGAATACAGGAATTACTGGAAAGCTAGGAAAGTGGATATTTAGTTTCTTGACGCAAAGAACGCAAAGAGTGGTGGTAAACGGAGTTAAATCGGAAGTCTCGGAAGTCATGAGCTCTGTCCCACAAGGGACAGTATTAGCTCCCTTGCTGTTCATAATAATGATTGCAGATATTGATGCAGATATTAAGGACAGTATTGTATCATGCTTCGCAGATGACACAAAGATATGTAAGGAAATATTGAACGAAGGTGACATAAGAAAATTACAAAACGACATTGAAACAATATTCCAGTGGGCAGAAGACAACAATATGAAGTTCAACGAAGAAAAATTCCAACTACTAAGATATGGTAATGACAAGGAGCTACAGCAAAAAGGGTACAAAACTATGCAAGTCAAACAGATAACACCAAATTCACAGTCAGGAATCTTGGAGTAATAATGTCGTCGGATGCAGAATTCAGAGAGTACTATAAAATCAAAATTACAACGGCTAGAAAAATAATGGGGATCATCTGGAGGAGCTTTCGTAGCAGAAAAGCAAACATCATGCTCAAATTCTCTCTCCTTAACCTCAGAAATGAAATAGAAACAAACTGGAATGAGAGAAGAGGCAGGTTTTGTACGGTCCCAGCTGCGGTGGGACAAGGGGCCATGAAAACGAGGATGGAAAATACCCTCAGAATACGGGGCCCAAAGCTTTTCAATGTCCTACCAAAAGAAGTGAGGAATCTCCAGCACACCGACTTGAATAACTTTAAGAACCAGCTGGACAGATTCCTGTGCAAAGTCCCTGACCAGCCATACGTGGCTGGCTACGAGGGCAGGAGGAGATCAGACAGCAATTCCTTCCTTCACGAAATCCCGCAAATGAGGCGGGATGCTGCAGAGGGGTCGACCGCAGGTCGATCCTGAACCGTCGTTCAAACTCCCCTAAAGTATACCCTAAAGTAAGTAAAGTATAAATATATATATATATATATATATATATATATATATCGTAAAGAACGACACTTGTATAGGAGATATTCCGCGCAAGACGAGAGAGAGAGAACGAAACAAATGAAAAAATGAGGTAACCACCCGGGAATCGAACCCGGGATCTTCCGATTGCCGGTCAGATGCGATACCATTACACCATGGGCCTCACTCTTCCAAATGCCGTAATTCTTCTACATACTCGCAGAAACCAATGCCCCAAGGGGGCACCTCACACGCAGTATAAATAACGTAAAGAACGACGCTTGTATAGGAGATATTCCGCGCAAGACGAGAGAGAGAGAACGAAACAAATATCTCCTATACAAGCGTCGTTCTTTACGTTATTTATACTGCGTGTTCTTTGCAGTTGAATGTATATATATATAGTTCGTGCAACCACAGAATAGTTGGATTAATCAGTTCGGTATAATCAGCCAGTAGTTAACTATATACAGTACGAGTATACAGTATATTAGGTTGTATTAACTAAAGTATATGATATGCTGACATTACAGTATTTTCAAATGCGACTGAACAAACTTCAAATGCTTTCGGCAACATTCATTTCATTTCGTCAACGCATCGATGTTTTTAGACACAAATATCGTATGAACAGACCATCGACAAACTGGATATGAGAAACATGCAAACTGTTTCGACAATACAGTACGAATGAGAGTATAAAGTATAAATAAAGAAAGTAGTATTTTCTTAGACATTATTAAGGAAACTAAATGAAAGCGTTATTTACTTGACAATTACGATTTCATGTTTAACAGTAATCAATCACTTCGTAGTTAAAATTACTGCATTATTTATTAAAAACAGCCATAATAACACCTACTGCCAACTAACTATGATCCGCAAACAAGGAGTGCGTTATTGCAATCAAGCGTTTGGTGGCGTGAACAAATGCGTATTTGCTGATTTCCTCCAGTTCCTCTTCGGCCATTGCGGGGAACGAAACTTCTGTGGTGATTCTGGACAATGCCCTCTGTTATAATAATGAATAATGCCCAGCTTCAAAATTCCCATCAAATGATAAAACACTTTCCTCCCCATTCCCCTTGCGTAAAATGTATAGAAAGGGTTTTCAGAGCATTGAAGGCAATGCTGAAAAGAAACCTTTGTGACGTGTCATGACAACAGAAAGGGCGAAAGAGGTTGGAATGACACTCATTCACTGGAAGGAAAAATTATGTGCATCGGGAAAACTCACAAGCCAAAACCTTACGTGTCAAATGAAACTGTCAATAACTGTTACAGACATTGTACAACATACCCAAATGTCTTCATACAGAGGATATTTGGAATTGAATAAACAGTATACTATCACATATACAGTATACACACAAGTATATATGTGTGTGTGTGTGTGTGTGTGTGTGTGTGTGTGTGTGCGGGTGTGTGTGTGTGAGGAATTCACAATTAAACGTGTGAAATTAATAAATGATGCGCACGCAGAGGGAAAAATGAAAAGCAGTTCCAAAGCTTTTCGTATATTGAACAACAAACCTCATCGGGGAATAAGGTGTGGTGTTAACTAAAGCCTTGGAATCGCTTTTCATTTGCCAAGTGGATGTGCATCATGTCAGTTAGCGGAACAAGGTCGATATGCACAATGTTGACATGCATAATGTCGATACTAAAATGTTAGCTTAAATCAGGTCACGTTAGATTCAGTTGGGTTAGGTTAGGTTACATTATGCCCGGTTAGGTTAAGCAAGGTTAGTTAGGTCAGGTTAGTCTGGTTATTCTGGTTCATTGAAAATCTGAAATTAGTTTGAAATGTGAAATCCATATACTTGCATGAGGTCAAACGTCGACATTATGATATTCGATTTTGTTTATATAACGCCATCATATATTTTGAGTTTTATCACATTAAATAGTCGTGCTAAGTGCCTTGAAAGTGGACCCTCAAAATTGCCGGTTGAGGTTTAAGTGTTGGATTTTGGCTAAAAATACATAGTTACTCTTTTTCTTTGATGTGAATTCAATCTGACGTAAATGCAACGAGTTTCTTGCGTATATTGGGGTTTTTGAATTTAGTTGTCTTGTAGATTAGCTTTAAACCCAAGATCAGTTGTGTCCAACCTTTATAGCTTGCGGGGCCGAATTTGTTATCTTGAAATGGGCCAACGGCCATATATACACAGCAGTGTGTGTATATATATATATATATATATATATATATTATATTTCGCGGTGTGAATTTTCACTTAGATTCTCTCCCACGCTTTCAAGTGAAGCACATACCGCGGTGAAAGGAATTAATCAAGTTCCAACTGTGAGGACATGGTTCGGTACCTTCAGACTTCACAGTAAAAGAAGTTTCATGTCATCTTTTTTTTTTTTGACGTGTTTCAATATCTGAAAATCGCTGGGGAAAGTTTTTTGAAAGTGGTCAATCATATTGAAGCAAAGATCAAATGAAAAAAAATTGATTCATAAGTATTGCTGAGTTCTTGTTGTATTCACAGTGTACCAAATTTCCTTACTCGCTTTAATGTCTAAAGTTTAGACAATAAAGTATGTAAGGGAATTACCTATTCTTGCGATCATAACAACACACTCGAGTGTGAATCATTTATTTTGTTGAATAAAATTTGGATTACAGCGCTTAAAAAATATGGGTAGCATTTTTTTTATTTTTGTTTGACTCATGGAGGGTCCTATCTAATTAGCAGATAGCTGGTGAGAGAAGTTATATTTTGGGGTCTCTTTGTTCGTGACCCGTTGCCTACGTTGGGCTTAAATCACGAAAAATAAAAACTTTAGTATTTACCATTTACCATTACTTGGGACTATAGTGGATTTAATTATCCCAGAAGGGTTCCTTGTTAAAGAAATCACGGTGCTCTTCCAATATGTGCTCTACCGCGAAACTGTGATCTACCATATTCCAATACGTGCTCTACCGTGAAACTAGCCTTATAAGGCTAACTAACGAAAATATCATGACTTAACCTAACCAATCGTTAGGTCAACTATACGCCCTTGACGATTGGTTAGGTTAAGTCGTGATATTTTCGTTAGTTAGCCTTATAAGGCTAACTAACGTACCTGCTGCTAATCCGAATAATCTAAGGTAGATCACGTATTGGAATGTAAATTTTCGCGGTAGAGCACATATTGGAAGAGCACCGAAATCACTGATGATACTGCTATTGCAGACTCTTTAAATGCACATTTTACTTCAATAGCGGATAAGCTTCGCTCACAATTAATAAATAATGATCACTAACCTCTAGAATATATGCCACCCAGCCCACTAAATTCATTTTCTTTTGTTCCTGCTACCTCTACTGAGGTCCAGAATATTACTGGTAAATTAAAAAATACAAAAAATAACATTCATAACATTCCTGTACCTATATTGAAAATCTGAAATTAGTTTGAAATGTGAAATCCATATACTTGCATGAGGTCAAACGTCGACATTATGATATTCGATTTTGTTTATATAACGCCATCATATATTTTGAGTTTTATCACATTAAATGCTAAAAACTGGTTGTATAACACCCCTTTTTAAAGGGGGTGATCCTACACTAGCAACAAATTACGGGCCGGTGTGTTCATTATCTGTGTTCAGCAAAGTTTTCGAAAAAATTGTAAAAAGTAGAATGCAGCGATATTTAGAATCCTACAATTTATTGTCTCCAAATCAATATGGCTTCCGTAATAATAGAACAACGGAAATGGCTATTTTAAATCTTATGGAAAATGTAAATATAGCTAAGGAGAACAAAGAAATAATGATATCAATATTTATGGATTTGAGTAAGGCGTTTGATGTAATAGACCATAATATTCTACTTAATAAATTGTATTGTTACGGCTTTAGAGGAGCAATCAGTGATTGGTTTAAAAGTTATTTGTCCAATAGATATAATTTTGTATCAGTAAATAAGGTTTGCTCCACTAAAGCGCTTGTCAAACATGGTGTGCCACAGGGCTCAGTTCTGGGTCCACTGTTATTTTTATTATATATAAATGACCTTCCACGTTCATCTGATATACTGAACTTCATAATGTTTGCAGATGATACAACTCTCTTTTTCTTGCAAAGATGTTAATACAGCTAAGAATATATTTCATTCAGAATTCATCAGTGTAATGAAATGGTTGACCACCAATAAACTCTTCCTAAATACCAGTAAAACAAATTTCATGATTTTTACTAATAAAAGAAATGTATATCTTGATGAACTTAATATTAATGAAATCGCCATAAAGGAGTGTACTGTAACAAAATTTCTTGGTGTAATGCTAGATAAGAATTTGCAATGGAGTGATCATGTAAATTATATCGCGAAAAAGATTTCAAGGAGTGTTGCTATAATGTTTAAACTTAGAAATGTAGTCCCTAAACAAGTTTTATTGACTCTTTATCATACTCTTGTTCTTCCTTATATAACATACTGCACCCTTGTTTGGGGAAACTCCGCTAACAACGCATTAAATGGATCTTTGTCACCCAAAAACGAGCAATAAGGTTATTAGCTGATGCTGATTTCCTTGATGACTCTAGTGCATTATTTAAAGAGCTAAACCTACTAAAGCTCAACGATATAACCAAACTGGCACATTTTATTTTTATTTACAAATGTAAGAGCAAAATCATTAATTTGCAATGGGTAAATAGATATTTTGTAACTCATCAAGAAACCCACTCGTATCAGACCAGAAATAGAGCAAAGCTTGTTATACCTCAATTTAGATTGTCTTCATCTCAAAAACTACCCATTTTCATTGGATTGAAACTATGGAATGACTTGCATGCCGATATAAAAAATATTGCGAATGTAAATTTGTTTAAAACTAAGTTGAAATCCCGATTAATAATGGGATACTAACAAAAATCTTGGATTAATGTCCACTAATAATGTTTAATATTGTCCATTAATATTGTTTAAGATTGAAATACAGGTTTTAACTATTAATAATACTTATTTATTTATTTATTATTATTAATTTATAACAGCTAGCTGCTTATTTTTAATAAGAGCCCAGTAAAGCCTAAAGCTTAAGGGCAAAAAAAAAAAAGAAAGAAAGAAAAAAAAATAGTCGAGCTTCACAATTATTCATGTCATTGTAAAAATTGTAAAGTGTAAAAAGACTACTGTATTTATTTTATTATTAATAAAGGTTATTCAATTCAATTCAATTAAAAAATATTTAATTTGTGTATTTCGCAAATGTTATCCCAAGGGACCATTCTGAGTTGTATGACACACACACACACACACATATATATAGGTAATGTATGTGCTCAACTTAAGTTATTGTTTACGGCTCTGAAGTGTTTAAGTAACAATAACTATATTTGGGAAGTGTTAAATACACTGTTATAATTGTTGATGTTTATCAAGCTTTCATGATTTCATTTAAAGGTTGTCAAATGGTAATGAAAACCGATGGCATTTAAGAAAGCATTGTCCATTCCTAAATTGACTGTCTTTTAAACTTGGCGATATGTCAAAGGTGGAATAGTTTGACTAACTTATGTTTCGTTGTCAGATTCATCGCAACTTTGTCAATTCGATGGATATTTTGTACCATCTCATTCGCGAAACACTGTGTTCTTGCAATAATTAAATTTCTATATTCTTTAGCAGAGCAGTTTCACTGCTGCAAATTAAAATCTAACTCTATTATATATATATATATATATATATATATATATATATATATATATATATATATATATATATGCAAACAATTCACAAACAGCACGTGATCTTTTTTAATAAGGAAGGAACCACAGAGAAACGGAAAATAAAATACGAAGTCCAAGCGTTTTCGTGATATATTTTGTCCCTGAAGATGTGAATATATCACGAAAGCACTTGGACTTCGTGTTTTATTTTCCGTCTCCCTGTGGTTCCTTGCTTATATATATATATATATACACGTACAGGCCAAATAGAATACCAAGCCCTTGTGGTTTACTTCTAGAGTAGGGGATATTATAAAGAGTAGAGATAGGGCTTATAAGCTACATAAGTGCGATAAAGACAATTTGTGGTAACGAAACAACCACATATCTCTAATAAGGCGTGAAGCGAAAAGAGTAATAAAAAAGTCCAAGCGCGATTTGAAATTTCTATAGCTCGTGACGGCAGAGAAAACTTTAAGCGAGTTTTTCAATACATCAATAATAGAAACCCAGTAAATAGCGTCTTGGGACCGTTGAAAAATTCTGACGGTGAGCTACTTTCTGAAAACAAACAAATGGCTACTCTGCTAAACGAATTTTTTACGTCAGTTTTTACAATAGAAGAGGTAACGAATATCCCTACGGTCATAGCCATAATACCTTTTGATAATGGTAATACTTTAGATAATATTGTGGTGAGTGAAAGGGAGGTCCTGCACTATATTTGTAAAATGAAAATGCTTAAATCACCGGGGCCGGATTCCATGCATCCCATACAACTAAAAGAATTAAAAGAAAGCATTGTTGTGCCGCTAACAAAGATTTTTAATGCGTCTATTTCTGAAGGGTGCGTACCAGATAATTTCAAGTTAACAAATGTAACGTCTATTTTTAAGAAAGGCGATAAAGGTGCGGCGGGAAATTTTAGGCCAATCAGTTTAACGTCTTTTGTAGGTAAGGTATTGGAATCAATAATTAGGGATCGTATAGTCGAACACTTAGAATTGCACAACTTCATTAGAAATACGCAGCACGGTTTTAGGCAAAACAAATCTTGCTTAACTAATCTTTTAGAATTTTTCCAAAGCGTGGTTGACGTTTACGATAGTCATGGGCGGTAGATTTAGTGTATGTAGATTTTCAAAAAAGTGTTTGACACCGTACCGCACAAAAGACTCGTTGAAAAAACTAAGGG
The DNA here is from genome assembly GCA_023014485.1 of Bathynomus jamesi. Taxonomy (NCBI): domain Eukaryota; kingdom Metazoa; phylum Arthropoda; class Malacostraca; order Isopoda; family Cirolanidae; genus Bathynomus; species Bathynomus jamesi. The sequence continues at coordinate 460,076 of JAJOZX010001699.1, forward strand.
AGCAAGTGTAGTTTACGTCCCCCTGACGCAAAAGGGGACACAAACTACACAAGGTCAAAGTTGGGTAACGTAAATTACACTAGGATCTTTAGGAGACATTTTTTAAATGAATCCATCAAATAAAACGTTAAAACTAACGAAAATATTACGACTTAACCTAACCAATCGTCAATATATATATATATATATATATATGATACTTACGTATTATCGGGACTATCAAACTGTTTATTATGTATTTTTGCTCCCGTCATTTTCGTTTAAACGAACGAAAATATCACAACTTAACCTAACCAATCATGAAGGTCGTACAGTTGACCTAACCGGGCATTCAGTTGAACTAAACAATCCATTTGATCTTGTGTTGAATTCGTTCAGAACGGATTTAGACAAGAAGGGTAGAGTGCTAAAACTTTGGTAGTTTTCCCTTATAAATTTATATGCTCCTCTTACAATTTTATTTTGCAATTTATTTATTTAATTATTATTATTTTTTTTGTGAACTATATATCATTCAGGCATTATCTAGAAAATTGGTTATAAACAATCCATTTGATCTTGTGTTAAATTCGTTCAGAACGGATTTAGACAAGAAGGGCAAAGTGCTAAAATTGGTAGTTTTCCTTACAAATTTGTATGCTGCTCCAACATTTTTTATATATCTTATTTATATATATATATATATATATATATATATATATATATATATATATTATTTTTTGTGACTTATATACAGTACAGTCTCGAACTCTTTATTTACTTCAGTGTTCCTGAGGATGTCATTAAACGAAAGCGCTTGAGCACCATTCTGTGTTTCCTTTCCTTCGTGGTTTTATTCATCATAAATATTTTTCACGTGTTACTTTCGTGAAATAATTTTCATATATATATATATATACATAAATAAATTGACGATTGGTTAGGTTAAGTCGTAATATTTTCGTTAGTTTTAACGTTTTATTTGATTAGGTATACGCGGACAAAGTTGGGGAACGCAAACTACACTAGGATAATGTAGGGGAACGTAAACTACACTCGGCACCACAGGGGGACGTAAACTACACTTGCTCCAAACTAAGGCTCATGGAATCAGGGTTGTAGTAACAAATTGAATAGAAAAGTGGTTGCGAGGTGGGAAGCAGAGAGTGGTCGTTGATGGAACGGTGTCATCTGGGGCTAATGTAGTGAGCGGCGTTCGTCAGGGTTCTGTATTGGGCCCCTTGCTTTTTCTTATGAAAATGAAAAGGTTTATTGGTTTATCCTATTTCTAAGGATAGAAATATATACAGTTCATTAGAAACAATACAGTAATGTCAAAGTTAAGTGGAGCAACAGACATACGCTTTCGTGCCAAGAATTCCATAGCTTAGAGGATAAACGGCAGGTCTCATGGATAGTTTGGATAATCGAGTTGGTTGATTTTTTAATTCTTTGCATCATACTGTATTGAGCACGTCTTGTTACCTCCGGGAAACTCGGGACATTGCGGGTAGCAAACATTTGCGAAGCTGAGCATCTCGGGGGTAATTTATGTAAGAATCTAAAAGACCTGTTGTACAGCAAATTTAGGGTTCTTCCAGAACTTTTTTTATAGTTCACCCAGAGTTGCTGTCCGTAAATATTACTGCAAAAAGTACGAAAGAGAGTGTCTTTAGCTTCACTTGTACAGAACCGAAAGTTCCTTATAATCATATTCGCTTTAGCACAATGGCTTCGAGATTGATTGCTTATATCTGAGTCATCACTCAAGGAGCTGGTAATAGTTTGACCCAAATAATTAAACTCTTGTACTTCATCAATTACTTCACCTTTCATTTTAAACCTAATATCAGCTGGCTAATTACAGCTTTTAGGATGAAACTGTATAACCTTAGTTTTTGTAACATTAAAAAGAATATCATGTTCCTGCGAATACACTTTGCAGATTTTTAGTAGCCGATCTAGACCTTTAACAGAGGGACTTATTAACACCATATCATCGGCATAAACTAAGTTATTTATCCTTGTGTTATCTGTACAACATCCTCCTGTTATCTCATTAAGTGAAGCAATTAATCCGTCAATATACACATTAAACAGCATAGGGGAGAGCAAGGAGCCTTGTCTCACTCCGCAAGAGGAGCCAAAACATTCGAATAGTACATTGCCCCACCTAAAGGTAAAAGATTGGTGGGAATACCAAAATTTCAATAAATTTAATATGTATATGGAACCTTCCTGTCTTTTAGTTTTTTAAATAAAATATTGTGGTTCACTCTATCATATACCTTACTTGTAGCTAGGGAACAGCTATAAATAGTTGAATTACGATTTAGATGTCGGCCTAGTCAGTACAGTTTCAAAGTTTGCAGATGACACGAAGTTGGGTGGTAGGGCGATTAATGACGAAGACAGAAGTAAAATCCAGGAAGATCTGGATAAAATCGTAGATTGGTGGATCACATAGCAAATGAGATTAAACGTCGATAAGTGCAAAATTTTACGGATAGGTTCACGTAATGGTAATTTTGCGTATAGTATGTCGGGAAAGGAGTTGGCAAGCGTAGATCAGGAAAAGCGTTTAGGAGTTATAGTCACTGGTGATTTGAAAGTGGCGGAACAAAGTACAGCAACGGTCAATAAGGCTAACAAAGTGCTAGGTTTTATAGCTAGGAATGTTGAGTACAAATCGCGCGATATTATTGTTCCTCTTTATAAATCATTAGTTAGATCCCATTTGGAGTACGCGATCCAATTTTGGAATCCCCATATGTGCAAAGATATAGACAAAATTTAAAGAGTTCAAAGACGATCAACTAAGATGATTCCGTCGCTTAGGTCAAAGTCGTACGAGGATAGGCTTAAGGAGTTAAAATTGACTACACTCGAGACGAAGAGGGTAAGGGGTGATCTAATTCAGGTTTTTAAAATTATGAATGGGTTCTATAACGTAAATAGAGATAGCTTTTTCGAAATAGCACAATATAGTAGAACTAGAAATAACGGGTGTAAGCTGACAAGTAGAAAGTTCGCGACAGCAGTTGCCCAAAACTTTTTTATGCAGAGAATAGTAAATAGCTGGAATAGTTTACCGGTAGAAGTAATTAGTAGCACGTCTATAAACATGTTTAAAAATCGATTAGACGCAGATGTTGATAGATTGGGTCTAGTTAAGGTAGTAAAATTAAGGTTTTTGTGGTTCGGAATCCACGTAAAATTGTAGGTCCCCTCCGCCACTACGGAAGACATGCGCAATACACAATTACCAACACAGTTAAGTAGACCAGCCATGAGTGGATCTTAGGGTCTTTGTTGGTCTGAGACATTATAACATTATAACAATATTCCAGAAATAGTCAGTCAGTCTCAAAAAGAACTTCACCAGGAAGATCATTTTCAAAGCAAAAAAAAAATATTCCCCAAAATAATTAATTATTATCAGTTAAGGAATTGCCTCATGCTACGCCTTCGCTATTTTATGATTATGTGTCGAATACACTGAACATCCTTGACCACTCTCACCCCCAACCCCCACCGCTTTTTCTACAAATAAATATCCTCTTCCCCCCTCCCTGAACTGTTGATAACGACAAATGACCTGGAAAGGGAAGGAATGGAGCTTAAATTTTATATACAAAATATTTAATGAATTGATGCTGCAAATATGCTTTAACCTTTGCTTTTATTAATAAACAAATATATTTCATATTGCACATAGTGAAGTTCTTGGAATCAAGAAATCGAAAAACTACCGGTGTTATCCATTATACGTAACTGAATAGCAAAACTGGACTTGTAGGTTATTTTTCTGTATAATAATATTTGGGTTATTTAACCTCCTTCGTAATAACAAAGAACATGTGACGGAGGGGACCTAAAACTATGGAACCCAAATTATGCGTCGCTATATCATCTACATTCAGAGGAAGATCACCCATCCAACTATAGCGAACATACCCAATCGACTCGGAAGCCTAACATTACCATATAGAGATACTGTAGTTCCCGAAGGCTGAAGAATGAAAAGTAATTAATTAGTGTTATTGTATGTTAGCAAAGTTATAGAATGATACTCTTCAAAGAAAACTCTTTACGGCTTCTTTGAATCATTGAAAAGTGGATGATATAACCAATTTCTTGATCATGCGCGGAACGTGCAGTTTAAAAATCAATTAAAACAAATTTCGACCCGATGGACTTTAGTGAACTTTTCATCAAAGTCCCAAACCGAATTATTTTAAATTAATTTTATGAAGCAGGCCAGTAATAATTAATATCTACGCACATTTATACTGTAATTGAAACACTTAAAAAAAATTACATAAATGAATGAACAAATTAAATATTAGTTATTACGTGGAAATAAAATTTAGAATAAAATATTGTTGTTTATTAAAAATAGGCTAAAATTTTGAAAGAAACGAGGATGAAGATAATGTCAGGAATGACAATGGCAACATCGTCCATGACAACGATAGCGGCAACTATTATGATGACGAAGATCAAGAGGACATTAGCGAGGATGACAATGACCATACACGACAGTAACGAAGACGAGGGAAGAGTAACGACGGTAACAAAGCTAAATAAAGCTGACGATGTCTTAAAACTTGGATGAAAGATTGTATTTCGTCTCGGTTTGGCTCTTGAAGTCGATAAGACGTCAGCGGATCAATAGAGAAATGATTGATAGTAATTCTTTTGTTTCGACTTTTTCAATAAAAAGTTAAAAACATTTCAATTATACGGAGATCGTATAATGCAGGTTTGTATCTTCCATAGTTTAGGTTTTACTCGATAGTGGGCAGCTCCTATTAATAAAGAAAATTTCCAGGAATACATTCAAGGAAGCCGTTGACTGATGGCTCTACACGAACTGAAAAATCTTGTTTTGAAATAAAATCGCTTCTCCTGTAATATATATATATATATATATATATATATATATACATGCAAAGTTGATATGCAAGAAATGAGTATATGTATGTATTTGCACACACACACACACCCCGGGCTAAAACTCGTTTTTTGTACCAGCGTGAAGCTCAATTCCCATACTATCCAATGTTGAGATATACGAACATCTGGCTCTGAAACCATAAGGTCGAAATCCCTATTTAACCGTGTTTACAAGCCCACCGTAATAGCGTGGCATGAAGCAAGTGACTATACTCCGTGCCAGATGTTCTTAACTCACACCGCGCTACGCCTCCCGCCTGGAGCCAATCAGCGCGTGGTATCTAGTGCGCGTCGTCATAAGGGCGGCCAATCAGCGCTCATGGTAGCGTGTGCGGGGGGGGGGGGGAAGGGAGGGAAGCGGGCGCTCAATACCCACTCATACGCCGCCATTCTCAAGTGATTGTACTTGTGCTCCTTATTTTCGTGCCTTTTAGTGCGTTATTACTCATTTCATCATGTCTGATCGAAGCCTAATCTCTTGAACCTTATAAGTACGTAATTTTCAATCCTAAGCGTAGAGAATACTATTTTATTGTCATCATAGCATTTTACAAAGTCTTTTTCACAGTTTCTATTGGATACCCATTCAATTAATCCATGATTACTACTAATCATTTAGTGATTAGTGTATTCTAATGTAACCCATCGGTTAGCTGAGTTCGAAAGCTATAAATTTCATATAAACATCTTTGCGCTATCTTCAATGGTTCAAGAGATACAGTCTAATATTCATTCCACAACTTTAACTGCGTTTTCTGGCGTTTTTTATTTTTGGCGCTTACAAACATCTGGCACGGAGCGCCTCATTTTCTATAGCCATTTTCATTTCACTTAAGAAATGACTTAGCTCAATGGTAAAGGCTCGAAGTGCAGCATTTTCAATCCTCCGCAAGTACATCCGATGTAATCTGAGCCGTTGAAAATATTGTAAAAAGCATCAAAACTAAAACATAAATGACACCGAAACTTTAATTATTGGAAGAGCAACAGCGAGATCGAATACATACACCAAATTGTTTTAGTGGTTTCGCTTATATTTATCTCTTTCCTGATGCTTGCAAGCGATTTTCTTTCCTGTCTCATTTAGCGGATAATTTTGGCATTTAATTAATGGGGGTAAATCGAGTGAAACATCAAAGTCACGTGAAAGACACAAGGGAAGATGCTCATTCAATTTTATCGCTATTTCAAAGTAATTTCATGCTTTTACACTTTTAATCATTAGTAGTATAGTATGCACATGCACATATGGATATTTTTGTGCCTTGAGGTGCAGTTTTCTTAGTTTCATTCTGTTGTGAGTTTAAAAATACAAGTACATTATCTACAGATATATATAAACTATTATTTTAAATAATAATAATAAAATAATAATAATAATAATAATAATAATAATAATAATAATAAAAAATCTTTATTGGTAAAAAATAAATATTATATACTAAAATAAACAATATTACAATATTTTTTTACAGACTATATTTTTTTTATTTCTACCTGAGTTGCATGTCCCTTAAGCTTTAGGCTTTACAGGGCTAAGTTTTTTTCCGTTTTAAGCTTACATGTAAACTTTCATTCCGTTTTTAAATCTACACACACACACACACACACACACACACACACACACACACATATATATATATATATATATATATATATATATATATATATATATATATATAGAGCACAATTATTATTACTTCTAATTGGGAAAAATTGAGAAAAACTGGATTGAGTTCAAATTAAGAAGAACGTAGATTGCAAAACTAGAATATTTGAGTGGCGAGATTTAATGAAAAAGTAAACGAAGGAACTCTGATGAAAATAAAATAAACAGAATAAGGATAGGCAAAAATACAGGCCTGTATATGGACGGTTTGCGATACTTCTGCTTCACGGATACTTGTGGTTTTTGGTTCGGTATGTGTAGAGCAAGTCTAAGGTAGTACGAATGTGGCTGAGTAATACAGATAAATTTGTTCTGCCTTGGGGAGGAAACACGGACTTGACGTGCGTCTTGCTCCTGAAGAATCATGCACCTAGACTGGAGGTGTCTGCAATACAAACTAACGAAATCTGCGTGAAAACGAATACAGATTTGGGTATACTTTGAATTGGGATGACATAGCGCATTGTTGCTTTCACTGGTGATGAACTACGTACGGAGGCCTCGTCGGTACATTGACCTAGTATTTACTTGGCAATACTACCGCGAGCTGCTTGTACCCTGAAATGGGTGCTTGGGCAGAATGATGCTCTATTTGAAAAATATTTTTAAATTTTCATCTTGCTTTAATTTAAGCTATAATTACAAACGTCTTGATCAGTGATCATATATATATATATATATATTATATAAGTTAGGTCCCCTGTAAGACAAGCTTCTTGGGTAAGAACCAGCTGGTAACGCAGAGCAGAGTAATTTACCTCTGTCAGCCAGAAACAATCAGCGATGCGTTAAACAAACATGTCCAATCTATTACATCGAAAGGGATATTACCGTATTTTATTTTATTTTTTTATCTTTTTTTAGCATTATTTTGTATCGTCGGTAACGATTCATCATTCCCAACTGATTTCAGCTTTCACTTTGATGCAATTATATATCATGTCAAGCAGGCGTTTCTGGAATACGGCTAAAATCATTCATTTCTACGTCCTTCTTCTTGACTTATTATTTCTTATTACGCTGAACACGTTTCAGACATTTACTGTTTTTTTTGTTATGATATTTATCGCCTATTTCATTTTAGATTGAAAATTGCGATATATGAGATCGTGATTTTGTCTATCTGTTTTGAGCAAAATGAGTTTATCGTCGACTGCGTAGAGGTAGTTAATGTTTTATGACTTTATATTGAAGGATAAAATGAGACGAACTCGAAAGGGAAGTCATCTCACGTGTCCAGACTTCGTCATTTCACGTCAAAATAATGTTTTGGGTTGTTTGACCACCTTCGTATCGCCTGAAGTCATACGACGGAGGGAACTTACAGTTTTTCTGGGGTCTAAAACACTACCTCTTCGACTAATTCGCAAAGAAGCACCTTACACGATGAAATATTAGGTACAAATAGAGACTCGAACCAGAACCTTTAGATTAAGAGCCTGGTACTTTACCGCTGGCCCTACCATAGTAGGGCCAGTGTCCGTAGCTCAGTGGGTAACACCGTTTCCATTTAAGCGAAGTGAAGACACTGAGGTCGTAAGTTTGACTACCGATGTTACTGGTAATAATAATCCTGGAGTTAGTGCAAAGGCCCACATTACTTGACCTGAACACTGTGCCGGGTTCTGGTCCCCCTGACTGGCCAGTATTATATCCTGTGTGTGTCATTTCTTTTGGAATGTATGGTGAAGTTTGAAAAAAACTTTCACTTATAACTTAAAATATTAAATTTCGTTCAGTGCACAATTGGTATCTCTTGAGTAATGAAATTTACTTTAACTTAATGATCATACTTTTACCTTTATTACTAGTCTGTCACCAGTTCTAAACAACTAGTAATTTGGTATAGGAGCTATTTCGTATATTTTACGTTTACGATCGAAATTTCCACTGGGCTAGAGGGCTTCCATGGGCTAGAGACCAAAACGTGAGGCTACACTGAGATATTCCAGGATCCTAACAATACAATCTAGCTGAGCTAAATTTGTTAGTCCAGTGCTAAAATCTGATGTTCCGCTTTTTCAGTTCGTCTAGAATTAATAGACGAATCACGCATTAAACGAGTATTCCATTACGTAAGTGGAATAGTCGGTGGAAAAAAATTGAACGTTAAAGTGATATGATTTGATTTACGATGTATTTGTCCGGAAATGGATCGAACATTTTCAGTACAGCTTCCTGATAAAAATGCTTGCTACGCAGATGAAATATATGCGTTATTACGCTTTTCAAATAACTTGACGATAAAAGGCAGCAATAAAGCGTAATGGATGGTGAATAACATGACTTTACGATGTATATATCGGCAAGTCAATTGCGCGTTCGTCTCGCTTTATACGGCAGATTATTTGGTCGTCCTACATCTGCCTTCAGAACGCGCCTCAATAATTTTTGAGAGCTCAATGTTTTTATGATTTTTCCCCATACTGTGCAGTTGTTATAAGGTGTGAATAAACGATATTGAAGATTTATCATTTGGAGGGAGTTATCGTATTTCGTGCAGATGGAAATACCTTAATTTTCTGCTCTTTCCAATGTTTCCAGTCTATACCTATACCCAGAGGCATACTTAGCATTTTTCTGCCCTTAGGCAGGGATTAAAGGGTGCTACTGTAGTATGCGGTCTACCTACGATTCGGCGGTCTACCTTTTAATTATAGCTTCTTATCTTCTTATTATTTTATTATTAGGTTAATTGTACGCCCTTGACGATTGGTTAGGTTAAGTCGTGATATTTTCGTTAAAACTAACGAAAATATCACGACTTAACCTAACCAATCATCAAGGGCGTACTGTAGTATGCGGTCTACCGTTAAGTATGCGGTAGTAGTATGTTTAACTTCTTTAATAATTCCTTAATTGTGTAAATTAAATTATAATTCCTTTCAATTCATTTTCAATTCCTTTTAAATATTTTGAACGGTAGACCGCATACTACAGTAGAAACTTAACGGTAGACCGCATACTACAGTAGAAACTTAACGGTAGACCGCATACTACAGTAGAAACTTAACGGTAGACCGCATACTACAGTAGAAACTTAACGGTAGACCGCATACTACAGTAGAAACTTAACGGTAGACCGCATACTACAGTAGCACCGATTAAAGTGCCTTATAGTTATGCCATTCGATATCGCTAGTTTCCTATTAGAGGCTGCTGTTCTTTTTTTTTTTAACTTATTTGTGAACCCATTTAATTTATTAGTACTTATAAGTTATTTATTTTCTTTTTTTTTTCTTTGGACTCTATATGTTGAAATACGACGAAATTTGCTGTCCTAGGTAGGTGCTGCCCATACATATATATATATATATATATATATATATGATAGGGAACATCTTTAACCCTGAAAGAAAGTAGTTTTGTTGTGAGGGGACTAAAACTGTTTAATCAGCTGGCCAAAGACCTAAGGAACACGAGTAATGTTGCAGTGGACATCTTCTAAAGAAGATTAGACGCCTGGCTCAGAACAATCCCCGATGAGCCGGGCATACCTGGCTATGTGAGGTAGAGAGTACAAGAAACCAACTCACTACTTCACCAGGCCAACTCGAGAGGAGGGGCGACAAGCTTGACCTTCGTGAAATGAGGAATCATCGCGCGAAACATTTGAAAAGTTGAAAGGTTGATACACACAGACCGTACGCGGAACAAGGAACTCTTCTGGGAAAATTAGATCCACTATAATCCGAATAAGTAATGGTAAATGACAAATACTATAGTTTTTCTTTTTCATGATGTTAGCCCGAAGTGAGCAACGGGTCACTCGCAAAGAGGCCCCCAAAATATAGCTTCCCTCACCAGCTATCTGCAAAGCAGATAGGATCCAGGTTTGGGACAGGATCTAGGGTTACAGCTACACCTAGTCTACTATATTCAGGACCTCAATATAAGCAAAAGACTCGTTGTATTCACGTCGGATTGAATGCATTAAAGAAAAAGGGGTAACTATTGTGTTTTTAGCCAAAAACCAAAACTTAAACCTCAACTAGCAAAACTGAGCGTCCACTTTTCAAGGCACATAACATGTCCGTTAATCCGTTTCATGATGGAATTGAACTCAGAATGGTCCACCGAAGTTTGTTCATGATACACACAGACCGTGCATGGAACAAGGAACTCTTCTGGGAAAATTAAATCCACTATAGTCCACTGTAGTTCAGTCTCATCATGAAACGGACATGTTATGTGCCTTGAAAAATGGATGCTCAATTTTGCCAGTTGAGGTTCCATTTTTGGTTTTTGGCTAAAAACACAATAGTTACCAATTTTTCTTTGATGTATTCAATCCGACTTGAATGCAACGAGTCTTTTGCTTATATTGAAGTTCTGAATATAGTAGGCTAGGTGTAGCTGTAACCCTTGATCCTCTCCCAAAGCTGGATCCTATCTGCTTTGCAGATAGCTGGTGTGGGAAGCTATATTTTTGGGGCCTCTTTGCAAGTGGCCCGTTGCCCATGTCGGGCTAATATCATGAGAAAGAAAAAACTATAGTGTTTATCATTTACCATTAATTATTCGGACTATAGTGGATTTAATTTTCCCAGAAGAGTTCTTTGTTCCATGCACGGTCTGTGCGTATCATGAAAAAACTTAAGGGGACCATTCTGAGTGCAATCCCATATAATATATATATATATACGGACATACATGATATACATACTGTATGTCTACACATATCCATATATTTCAGATAGTAACTGAAATATTTTTCACAAGTTACGCGCATCGATCCCTCTTGGTACGGACGTCAGATTGTGGCCATGCCTCCAACTGGTACAATTGTCTATGTGTTCCTGTCGTATTTTGATGAATTTAGATCACTTTAATCATACTCTCCTTTGATTTATAGATTAATCTAAATTTAAAATCAGATTCTGAAATTGTTTAACATTTTTCTGACTTTTCTCATTTCCTTTTCATTATAATCTGAAACATTATTCCATTTTTATACCTTTTTAATTACAACTTTAATGTTAATTTCAATGTTATTTCATTACATGCATTCAAAAAATACCACTTTATGGGACACATCGCTTTTATTAAACTTTTTATGGAAACAAACTCCTATTCTATGTCTGACTTCAATACTAAATTTGTTACGGAGTATATTATTCAGTTATATTATATTCCATGTGTGTGTGTGTGTGTGTGTATGTGTGTGGTGTGTGTGTGTGTATTTTAGTACCAATGGCAATGTATATGTAAACCATATTTACATAACCATACTCTCTGTATTAATAATTCACGTATAGTCCGTGGATTGTCATCTTTTCGTTCCTTAAAACGAGATTCTTGATTTCGAGACACCTTTTTTTTGTATTTAACATTTAAACTCCAAGTTCCAGTTTTCGTTAACGTTTATCCTTACTTTTAATCGTGTCTTTCAATTTTATTTTCAGAAAAAATTGCTTTTTTTTTTAATGACACAACCCGTCCGGCTTAAGGTAACTTAGGTTAGGTTATAATATAACAAATAGCCATTAGATTTGCTTAAAGTTTTAGAGTGGTGATGAGCGTCGTCATGTAATTTGAAATAGTGTCATGCGTAAACGCCGTTTTTTTTAACTCAAAACGCCTTCATTCCAAGTGAGCACTCGACCGACATCCATGAGTCAGGCATCAGACATAAAATGTTTTACCCTTGTATTATTACATTTACGTGATAAGTATATTTGTGATATTTTATACGTGTTTAAATGTTATATAAATATATTTATACTATAAAATATACTCACGTTTACCTTATTAACGCGAATAACGCGAGCATAAAAATTTGTGCCTGAAATCGTTTAGATTTCAGGAACAAATTAGAACGCTCTTGGTCTCATGTCTTAATAATCCTCATAATAAAATTCAAAAGAAAATATATATATATTTCCAATACTCCCCTTTTCTCGTTCACTTATACAGTGTACTACAGTATTTTAATAATATTCTCCAGGACGAGCTATATATGATAGGGAAGGGGTGACCCTAAAGTAGTAACTTCTTCTAGTCTATAATAATAATAGCCGTTAGTCAATAAAACGCTATAGAAAACTCTCTATCACTACTCTTTAACTCTTTTCTCTTCCTGTATGCAGATCACTACTAATATATATACATATATATATATATATACACACATGCACACAGTATATACATACAGATACAAAATAATTTAAATAGAAAAGTCATCCTGGCAAATGAACGTGACAGGTTTTATCTTCTGTGACTGAACGCTATTAAATAAATGTACAGTAAATGAAAAATAAAATATGAAAAGCTTTCTTTGTATCTAAACACGACAGAAAAAAAAATAAATATATGAACTTCTAATTGAAAACTTAAAGATGATGTTTAAATTTGTATAGGAAAGATTCTGTTTTGTAAATTTTTTTTTATATAGGAACTGAATAATATATATATATATATATATATATAAAACCTTGGTTAACCTTGGTTTTGCATCCGCTCCAACTGTTCATTCTGACGAAGGTTAAAGTTGTTGCCCAACCTCCTCAGACCTATATCTTAACGAGGAATCCGAACCACGACCACCAGGAAAGTCGGAAATTATAAAATCTTCGTCTGGACTCGATTTCACGATCTCCCCATAAGCAGCCCAGCGTCTTAACAACAAGGCTACCCAGAGTACCCTTTTAACTAGCAACCAATTTTTTTGTATGAAAAGATGAACAGCTGCGTGAGCTGAGCGCCGCTTCCCCTCGACAGTAATCGACTCCTGGCCAGTGAATTCGTAGTTAGTGATGCTAATCACTACAGCACAGAGGTGATATATATATATATATTATACATCACCACATCGAATCCTAAACGGTTTCTCTGGTCTCATGCGACGTCATTATTGATTCGAACCAACTCTATGCTATTGGTTCATTTGCCAATTTATCAACTGAATTATATTGCGAGTAACTGAGCGAGCGTCTATTATCGAAAGCACTTACTTATTTCCTCTAACACTGTCTCTGTAAACGAAGTGAAGACAATGAAGTCTGGGGGTTCGATTCCTGGTGATGCTGGTAATAATAATAATAATACAGGAGTTAGGACAATGGTTCGCATTAGTTGGCCTGAGCTCTGTGTCAGTTTTTGCCCCTCATGACTGATTATTATGTTACAGTGTCTTATAAATCACGTTTGAAGTGATAATAAAGAGTGTTTGATTTTTTTTTCTTCTCTTTTAAGGGATACGTCATGGCCACTGTCGTAACACCACTTCCCGTCCATTAGCGAAGTTAAGCGACGTTGAATCTGGAGAGTAGTTGGATGGGAGACTGTCCTCTGCGTCCAGATTATGTAACGAGTCATGATTCGGATCGCACGTAAAGCTGTAGGTCTCCTCAGTCGTATGACCTTAGATGTTGCGAAGGAGGTCAAACAACCCCGATGTGTGTATTTTAGATCCGAATGGGAAAAAAAAGGGCTAAATACACTCTGGGTATGAAATAAGTAAAGAGTACACTCGGCAGACGGAAGGTATGCCGAGAGTACAATGAGAAGTTTTCTTTAATCCCGACAAGTGTACTCCGTATTTTTCCCTTAGCCAGAGGACACCGCTTGTGAAGAAGATACAACCGTTTTAGCTACTCTCTAGCTACTACTGACCTACTTTATATGTACCCTTGAAATGCTTTATATTTTACAGGGTATGTTTACCCCTTTTTTATCATTCTCATCGAAGGTACACACAAGGGACAGTTTTTAATGTGCATCATCATATATTCCTTTTATATCCCTTTTCTCTTTATTAAAGATCTTAAATTGAAATATTACATTGGATAAAATTATTAAAATTTTGGTTTAAATTTTAAGTAAAAATAAAGTATTAAACTTTTTTAATTGTTTAGAAATTCAAATATTAAATTAGGGTTTGAATTCACTTTCGATACTCGGTAAGTGTTTGAATAAAATCTCAGATACGTTAATGCAAATTTAAAAAAATTAATTTGGAATAATTTTAATTCAGTTTTACAAAATTTTATGTTAAATAGTTGCCCGCTAGAATGCTCGCTGTGACTCGTGCAGCAAAAGCCCCCTCAAACACAACCTAAAGGGGGAATTGAGAGGTGCGAGTGTGTTACTAAAACCTTCTCTGGTTCTCTCTTAATGCTTAAGCTAAATTTGGTAGAGATAGACTTGACCGTTTAGAGGGCCTCCTTCCAGTCCCTCACTCTCCAAGGGAGAACTGGGAGGGGCGGGTGTGTTACTAAAACCGTCCTAGTTCTCTCTTAGTGTGTACACTAAATTTGGTTTAGGGGAACCGTAGCCGTTTAGGGGACCCCGCCCCCACTATTCCTCCCCAAAAGGGGGAACCGGCGCAGATTATCCTCGCAGTTTAGGCGTGTATAAATGAACATTGAACAGACAGACAGATAGACATCATCATCATCACCATTATCCCCCTACATATACAGTATATATAAGATACACTATGTCCCAAAAATGTGGCCACCTTTTCACATGGCCAGCAAAACCACACTTCCACTGATAACTAAATGAAACAGAAATCCTATTAAACCTTTTCTATTGTCCTTAAAGTGAGAGGCAGTTTATTTAAATCGGATGAGTAATCTTTTTACAAATTTGACTGGAATAATAGCTGCTAAAAAATAAAAATGACAATGGGAAAACAGAAAAATTGCTAAATTCATGTCACTGAATTAATCCCTGCGCATCATTCGCCAGTGGCGCACAAGGTTATAATTGGTCAATGATAATAATGGAGGACATATTGAACACTTGCTGCGTTAATATTTTAGTCAGTTTAATGTTCAGCTTATCTCTAATTCTCCTCCTTTACAACTTTCACAGTTTAAGCAGAAGTATGAAGAGCTAAACATCTTTTACACGCAGCACCATTCCCTCCATACGCCCATTTCAAGGTACGAGCAGCTCGTAGCAGCATTGCCAAGCAAATAGGGGGTCAAAGTACTGACGAGACTTTCGTACATGGTTCACCATATATATATGTGTGTGTGTGTGTGTGTGTGTGTATATGATATATATATATATTATATATATATATATATATATATAGAGAGAGAGAGAGAGAGAGAGAGAGAGAGAGAGAGAGAGAGAGATTTTCTTAACGTTATAAAGCATTCTTTTCGGACTAACGACATCTGATCGAAAAGATCAAATAATCGACAAGCTGTTGTAGGTTGCATTAAGTTATGTTGTTATGTTATGATGTTATGTTGGGTTAGGTTAAGCTAGACTATGTTATGTTAGTTTGAAATAATAGTATCGGCCGTTGTTCGTTTGCACCTCTGGCCATCGGATCGACAAGACCATAACATCGACACTCTAAAAAAAAACTTAACCTAACGTAACCTAACCTAAACTAGCATAACCTGGCCTATGCTAACCTAACCTAACTTAATCGAACCCACAGTATGCTTGTCCATAGAATGTCAAATCGATCAGGTGACGCAATTCCGATATTTTTATTGTGTATATACAGGGTGCTCTAAAACTAAGTAGTAAACTTTTATGTCTGTCGATCAATAGTCGGACGTTGTGATCAATGTGTACAAGTTGAAGGAAGACATTTTGAACATCTAAAATAAACAATTATTGTTGCTTTTCTTATTGTTGCTGTATTTAAAATAAATTTTTGTTAAGATATTGCGTTCCTATAAAAGTTTACTAGGTAATTTTAGAACACCCTGTATATTTTTTGCCCAATGCAACAAAGTCCTCACCTCTGTTATCGCTTTCACTATGTTTTCTGTATTCTCTTGAAGTACAGTTGCAGACAACTCGCGAATGGTCGTACTCTGAATAGTCGCACATCCGCTTCTTTGCATTAACCCCCTCTATATACAACTTTCGAATCATCGTATATTACCTCTGCATCATCGCATAATCGCGCTCGCATTTTACAGCTTTTTTGATATTTTGGATGTCCATTGCACGTCTGGAGTATGATAACGGTTTGGCGTCCCTTGCGATGCCTGACTCGCCATCTTCCGCCTTTCTCTGCGCCCCAGATGTTAGTCTTTTGTCAGCCGTTGAACGTGTAGTGCGTGACTGTTCGCTGTGCATCATTAAACAATGCTTTTCATTCTTTTCCATCATTAATTTTGACCTCAATATTCGTCGTCTGTATTGTTGGTATGGCCGATGATGTAATTCCCAAGAAAGGTGGTGTAATTGATGCACATGTCAAGTCTTTTAGTATGGTATTTTATATTATAATGGATCTCCGCATCATCGCACTTTTCGCTTCGTCGTGCACCTCGACTGCCCCATTAATGCGACGATTCGCGAGTTGGCATTCTGAAGGTTTAGTTTAGGCACCTTGGGAAAATCTGGTTAATCGAGTATACTGTATATGTTACAGTCAAAGTGTGTAACCAGCCACTTCGCGTAATGGCGTAAACTTTTAGTCATTTCGCGCAATGGCTGTTTCACTTGGTCATTTCGCGAAATGACTAAAATCTTCAGCCATTATGCGAAATGGCTGAAATTCTACCTTGGTCATTTCGTGAAATGGCTAAAATGACTTTTGTCATGAATTCATAGAAATAACAAACATCACAATAAAATTGGAAACCTTTATTTAACTAACTAAATCTGCTAAAACATACATACATCCACAGGTCTGTTCAAATAAGTGAGAAACACTCTTCAAATACACATTTGAACACATTTGAACATTTGGATACATTTGAATTTGAATTTTCAATATAGAGGTTTTCAAATACTAACCGGGCCTTCAATGTTATTCCGATGTCCACCATTGAAGTCCGGTTAGGTCAACTGTAAGCCCTTGACAATTGGTTAGGTTAAGTCGTGTTATTTTCGTTAAAACTACGAAAATAACAGAACTTAACCTAACCAATTGTCAAGGGCATACAGTTGACCTAACCGTGCATACAGTTGACCTAATCGGCCATACAGTTGACCTAACAGGGCAAATGATCTTGTACGAAATGACCAAGGTGGAATTTCAGCCATTTCGCGTAATGGCTGAAGATTTTAGTCATTTCGCGAAATGACCAAGTGAAACAGCCATTTCGCGAAATGACTAAAAGTTTCAGCCATTACGCGAAATGGCTGGTGACACACTTTGACTGTAACATATATTTTAATCCGAAGAAAACTCATCTTACTCGCTTTGTACTGGTCCACGTTGAAGAACATGGTTGGTTGACGTAAATGTTTATTATAGTTGTGTTTAATAAATAATTCAGCAGTTTGCAACAACAAAGTGATTTGATGGTTGGCTACGTGTTTAGGAACGAATTAATGTTCAACCAGTTAGGCATAAGAATAATAGTCACGTGATGTCACACGCTTTTTTTTCATCCACTCGTATGTTACTAAACAGTTTAATTGTCATAGAACACTAGATCTATGTAATTAATTTATTTATCTGATAGATCAGATAAGTTAATTAAATAATATGAAACAGATAGGAATTTGTAAATAGTGTATGTAAATTTGACTCTAAGTTCCAGGTTTATAATGGAAATGGACGAAGAATTGCTTCCCCAGTGCGAGACGAAAGTCCGAAGTGCGGAGGGAAGACGGAGAGCGCGGCGTGGATGGAGATTCACATAGTTAGTCGAGAACAGGCCACAAGAGAGAGCTGTGACCGTCTGTCCGTGAGAATGTGATAGGCCTTAGTCAGGGACAGAAATGTGGAGCGTATTAATCAAATGGGTCGCAGCCGCTTCACGGGAACTTTTTAGAAAGTTTAATAATAACATTTCTATCTCAGTTAATTAAGACTACTTATATATATATATATATATATATATATATATATATATATATATGATACACACAGACCGTGCATGGAACAAGGAACCTTTCTGGGAAAATTAAATCCACTATAGTCCGAATAGTAATGGTAAGTGACAAACACTACTGTATAGTTTTTTCTTTTTCATGATGTTAGCCCGACGTGGGCAACGGGTCACTCGCAAAGAGACCCCAAAAATATAGCTTCTCTCACCAACTATCTGCAAAGCAGATAGGATCCAGCTTTGGGACAGGATCTAGGGGTTAAGCTGGTGGGGATTAAGCTAGGGGGCTAGATGGTGAGGGAAGCTATATTTTTTGGGGCCTCTTTGCGAGTGAGCCGTTGCCCACGTCGGGCTAACATCATGAAAAAGAAAAACTATAGTGTTTGTCATTTACCATTACTTATTCGAACTATAGTGGATTTAATTTTCCCAGAAGAGTTCCTTGTTTCACGCACGGTCTGTGTGTATCATGAATAAACCTCAGGGGACCATTCTGAGTTCAATCCCATATATATATATATAATATATATATATATATATATATAATATATATATATATATATATTTGTTTCATATCTGTGACTTAAGTTTTGAATAATATTTTAATTTTGGACGAAACATTTAATATCTGAGTGTGACTTATTTGTGGCTCGACTAAAGCCTGACTTGAGTGACCATAATGTTTTTCTCCTCTTTAAACGTGTGGGGCTAGCGACGTCGTCATCAAGGAGCGGTAAATTCTGGTAGTTTAAGGAAGTATTATGAACAAAGGTAGGACCAGGATCAAACGAGGCCGTGGTTGACATCCGTTGAACTCAAGACCTATTCTTGTATAAGATAGGTTTAAATCAACATTCCCACGTAAGCTGAGAGGCCTAACCCAGCTAGGCTTAAGCTTAAGCTGGTTTTCGTTACCGAATTCGTAATCATATAACCCGAGTAAAGTCTTCATTATTATTTCCCAAATTTAGGGGTGTAACAACTACAAGGTAATTGGGGGACAACCCTTCACATTACTTATTTATACTATATACTGTCATTCCTACTGCATCGCCGAAACAGTTTGCATGTTTGTTAGATCCATTTAGTTGATAATCTTTCCTTAACGATTTTTCTTTCTTAAAACATCGCTGCATTGCCGAAATGAAATGAATGTTGTCAAAAGCATTTGGAGTTTGTTTAGTCGCATTTGCGAAACACTGTATTATCCTTTAATGTTAAAAATTCCTCAGGAGTGCCATTAATGTTGATATAACACTCTTAACTTTCACTCTAGTACTAAAGTAATAGTTTGCCTTGCTTTGATATTCAATTTCTGCTAAAATGAAATATTTTAATTTATTTCACGCTATAAAAGCACTAACATCAACTCATTCCACTGCAATGCAGTTAGACGGAAGAAGTATTTTATTTTTCGTTGATGAATAAAATGAAATGCGCGACATATCAAACTGTTTCTATTCTATACTGTATAACCTTACTCTCAAGCACGTATTTCATATCGGTTGGATAAGTCCGAAAAGCTCGGGATAATAGCTCTTACGTAGTTCTTCTAAATTCAGCTCATTCTACAAACATAAAATTATAGAATATATGAATGACGCACAAGCACAACAATAAACACGCTCGGACGGGGAAAATAATACATCGCTTGGATATTGTTGATCTTCTTTCGAGTGTAGTTTATGGGAAAGAATGGTATTCCATCCCTACACAAATTCAAGCCGTTCCATAGTGATAGATTACATTCACAGATGTTGCTGAGTGAGACGCAAATGAGATAGACCTGCCATTCAACCCTATACCGTAGAGCAGAGCTTTCCAAACTTTTAACGTTGGCGACAAACTATTTAAGCATAACAATTTTCACGACACATTAATTAATTTTTGTTATCAAATATCAAATACCAGATAATTTTTCAGTAGGTGGTTTATCTTGTAGCCGATTTTGTTGATAGAAAAATCAAAATTTTCAAAATACAAAAAACACTAATGTGTCGCGACACACCAGTTTGGAAAGCTCTGCGGCGTAGAGTTTTAAGACCTGTGTTTTAAACTTCACCCAAAATGTTATATTTATAATGTAATTTAACATTTAAATTTAAAAAATTGATTATTATTATTATTATTATTATTATTATATTACCGTTTCACTTTTAAATTCTAGTTTAATAAATGTTTACGATAAATGATAGTGAAGCAGTTTTTTATTATCTTATGAAATTAAGGTATGTGGCAATTCTTTACCGTAAAGACCTTGTAAAGTGTAGAGAGTTTCTAATTCGCAGTATTTGGCAACTATCGACAGAAGTTACGCAGACTTTTGATCTTTCTTACGCATTTAGAGAGATATAATTAAACTATTTTCGCAAAGTTGATGTAGTAATATACGGACAATACATTCAAAATGCTCAAATTTACACTAAAATTTTACAATTCATTTTGCATGAAAGTATCTAAAAAATGCCTGTTTTCACTAATTTTTTTTCCACAGAAACAGTTAATTTTCAGAGCAGTGTCAACTTTTATAACGTGTCTGCAAAATCTGACCATCGAACAGCTGTTTAAATGACGCGGTATCCATTCTATCCTATATAGGTCTGTGGTTACACTGTACACTGTCAAGTAGAATTCTACGTACAAAAGCACTGATGGTGTGTGTGTGTGTGTGTGTGTGTGTTTTTTTGATGTTTAACCTTTGTAACGGCAAAGGTCATACATGGGATCCAAACAACTGGTTGGTGTATCATCTGGACGTAGCTTCTACACAAACCCAATATCGCTTTACTTCGCTGACTGACGACATGCAATAGCACGGAATGGTCATCTTCAACTAAATGATGGAATGAGATAATGCTGAAATAATATGATGTTCTTCAGTATAATATGAAATCTCTTGAAACATTGCAGAGTAGATCAATTTCCTAGATAAGTAGATAATATCTTTATCTTACTCATTATTTTTACAGTTAGTATTTCTTACTAACACTTATCATGTCTTTCTCAACATGCATTTTTTCTGTCAGTTGTAACTGACTGACACGAGAGAGAGAGAGAGAGAGAGAGTTACAAGGAGTTACAAGGAAAAGTAGTACCTCAAAAGGCCTTGCGGCCCATACCGAGGAGGTACCAATGGCAACGGATGCCAGGGACAAATTTTGTCACCCTCAAATAGTATGCAAGATTCGGTCTAACCTTTTCTTGAACAGATCCACAGAAGAACTGTTCACAACTTCTGAAGGTATCCTGTTCCACGTGTCACAGATCTTATTCGTAAAGTAATTCCCACACACACTAGTCCTAAACCGTTTCAAATCCAACTTCCAACCATTGTTGCGATTTGGGTTATCATTTAAACTAAACATGCTTCTAAAATCGACATTGTTGAACCCGCGTAAGAACTTGAAAACCTCGATGAGTTGACCGCGCAGCCTCCGAGTTTCCAGCGAAAACAAATTCAGGGCGCGTAAGCGTCGATTGTAGCCCATATACCTAAAGGAAGGGATTAACTTGGTGGCCCTCGCCTGCACTCGCTCCAGCCTCTCAATATCTTTCCTGAGGGTGGGCGACCAGAACTGCACAGCATACTCCAGGTGCGGTCGAACCAGGGAATTGTACAGAGAGAACACAATCTCCTTGTTCCGAAATCGAAATTGCCTCCTCATACAACCCAACAGCTTCTGGGCTTTCTTTTCCACTTCTACGCACTGTTTGGTAAATTTAAGGTCGCTGCTAATTAACACAGCCAAGTCCTTTTCCAAATCAGTCGCCTCGATATTACTTCCCAACATCGAGTAGTCCGACTTGAGATTGGCGTAGCCAATGTGCATCACTTTGCATTTACCAAAGTTAAACGGCATTTGCCATTTTTCGGACCACTCTCCTATCCTACCTAGGTCCGCACGCAGTTGCTCGATCGCTTCGGGCGTCCCAACATTGGCCCCAAGCTTGGTGTCATCAGCGAATTTGGCGATCCGACTGACGATGCCACCGTCGATATCATTTATGTAAATGATAAACAACAGTGGCCCCAAAACGGAACCCTGAGGAACCCCGCTAGTAGGGCGGGTCATACTATGCATTTTTTTTAAATCAATGGAGAGGGGTGTTCAAATGACATATTTTGGTGTATAGAACACAATTCTGAAGAAATATTTAATTCTGATAACCCTAACCTACATCATTTTGCAGTTGATTATTATTAAATTGTTGATTATTTTACTATTGTAGTTACCCCAGAATATGTCTTCTCACGTTTTCTATCATGGCTGCTCACGTTATCTCTCATAGAGCATTGTTCTAGCTAATTCATATAACACATATAATGTAATTCATATAATAATAATAATATTTAAATACTCAAATAAAAAGGTGTGCCATTCCACTTAATTGTAATTATCATACAGTTTGGTATATGAAATATTTTGACGGTTTTCTGGCGCGCATAAGGCCATTTTCTGAGCCACCTTTCTCAGAGGCTAGAATGTAACGTTTCAGAACATTCTAAAACGTTTTGTGAAATATTTGAAGTGACTCATTATTTATGAAGCTATTTTATCACCTCGGCTTGCAGTGAGGGGATAGATTTAGTGATTATCTACTGATATTTTTTTTGTACTGTTCACATGTGAGTATTATTCTGTTATATTTTAGAAAAAGCTATTTCTACGCATATTATAGTGATACATTGAGCAAAATTTAATTAACAACTTTGATTTGAGCTAAAATTAGGTGGTTCATTTTTAGTACAACTGAGCAGTATGAGGCCTATTTCAATGTTCTAAAGAATATTTTTAGGATGTGTTTCTTTAGTTTTTTTAGAGTACATGAACAAATTATTTGCATTACAGACAACAGATAAATTAGCATTTTATAACATTTTGAAACCAAAAAGCATAATGTGTTTAGCATTTGCAGATAAATTTGTTCTTGCCCATTTCAGCTCTTTTTTTAACCAAGAATTTTGCGCTGAAAAGAGTTAATACCTGTCTGTAGTGGATACTTAACTGTTGTATTATTGTTTTTATTTCAGTGTGAACTCATTAAGAAAATGGCTCAAGTCAGAACAAGGACGAAATCAAGTTCTCATCTGAGTAATCTTGTTGGCACTGGCCGGGAGCTGTTGGTGTCTGAACTGCCAACTGTGAGGGATATCCTGAGGTATGGCATCTACTTGAGGAAGCAAAGTGAAGATGACAGGAGGAACTACCCAGTGGACAAGCTGGTGAGTGACATCTACCCTGGTCTGATTTGTCAGTGGAGCAAAGCTAATGCTCTTTTCAAGCCACCTGTTATCAATGAAAAAGTGACCATCATGTCCAAGCTCAAGGAGGTCTGGAATCAGGCAGTGAAGTTTTCTCTTGGGAAGGGCAAACTTGATGCCAAAGAGAGGTTCATTGTCAAGTTAGACAAGTTCTTTGATATTTTGACTTGCAAGTGTCAGATTACCAGTTGTGAGGGGGGAGGCTGTGAGGGCTGTGTTATCCAAGCCCACATTAACTGTTCCTGCAGCAGAGAGAAAAAGATTCCTGTGAAAGATCTTGCCTACATCAAGGGACAGAAAGAGAAGGTTGGAAGTAAGGGACCCCACCAAATAGGGGGTCCTGATCTACCAGAGCACAAGAGACAGGTGAGGACATTGAAAAGGCAGTGGATGGAAAGGAAGGCAGAGAAAAGGAGAAGGAGCAAGGATGAAAGTGCTGCAGTAGCAGAGAAGGCAGTCAGGAAGGATGTTAAGAGATTTTTGGCAGATGGTGATGAGGATCTGGAATTGGAGAGAAGTGGTGATGAAGATGAGTTTGTTCCTGAAGTTGAGCTCTTCCCTCAAACTGACCCTGAGCCAGCAGCTTCGGCAAAGGTACATAAAACTATGATGAGATTCAAAACATTGCCCTTGCTAGTGTAAGGTATGGCATAGGGCTGAGGCCAACTGCAGCGATAGCAACAGCAGCTCTGATTGATGTAGGAATCATCACAGAAGACAATACAAGTAAAGTGATTGATAAGAGTAAGGTCAAGAGAGCACAGGAGAAGTTGATGAGAGAGCTGGAGGAACAGTTCGAGAAGAAGTGCAGGGAGGAGGGGGGGATCTCTTGCATCCTCTTTGATGGGCGGATTGACCTGACCAATGTGATGATGGAAGCTGAGGGCGCTGACCAATCTTTTCCCGCAAAGGTCAAGGAAGAACACTATAGTGTTGTTAGTGAGCCTGGCAGCTACTATCTGTTCCACTTTACCCCAGAGAAAGCAACTAAAGAGGAGTCACATGCGGATAAGATTGCTAAGGTCCTGTTTGCCTGGCTGAAAGAGAGGGGTTATGATAAGACCTTGTTGGCCATTGGAGGAGACTCAACAAATGTCAACACTGGTGTGAAAGCTGGAGTAATGCGGAAGCTGGAGCTGCACCTGGGGAGAAAGCTGGTCTGGTTGGTGTGCAACCTGCACACTGTTGAACTTCCCCTGCGCCATCTCATTGTTGACCTTGATGGCCCTACTCTGTCAGACAAAAAATTATCCGGGCCAATAGGAAAGCTCCTTGATTCTGCTACAGACTTTGATATCAATCCAAACTTCACCCGAATCTCTGTTGGCCCTCCACTGATCAAGCTTCCTGACAAGGTCATTCAAGATCTTCACTGATCAATACTATGGCTATAAAATTGTCTGTGCAGTCAGGGATGGAGTACTTCCTGCAGGGCTGGCTCTGTTAGAGATAGGACCAGTAAACCACAGCCGCTGGCTCACCACAGCGAACAGACTTCTCAGGCTCTGGGTGTCAAAGCACGGACTTAAAGGAAAGAACCTGAAGATTCTGCAATTCATTGTGGAATTCATCATTGGAGTGTATTACCCATGTTGGTTCAACGTGAAGGTCAAGCACTCCTGGATCGAAGGGCCTAGGCACATCCTCTTTCAGCTGGACTGCCTCAAGTCCCAGAGGAGGTGCTGGATATTGTGATGCCAACTGTGAGAAGATCTGCTTGGTATGCCCACAGTGAAGTCATCCTCCAAACACTACTCTGCTCTGAGGATCAGAAGGAGAGGATTGAAGGGGTGGAGAGAATCCTGGCCATCAGGGGAGAGGGGGACCCGGACACTCAGCTGGGGGACTCCTCTGTTAGGAGCAGAAGGACACCTGACATCAATTGTGATGCTTCCAGCATCGGTGACTTGATCAGCTGGTCAGAAGGTGTGTCAGAGCCACCTCTCACCTGCTCTCTAAGCACCTCAGAGGTGAAAAACTTCATCAACACCCCCATGGAGGTGCGCAACTGGCCTTGCCACACACAAAGCATTGAGAGGGTTGTTAAAATGGTGACTGAGGCTTCTGCTAAGTACTTCTCACAGGAAAAGAGGGATGGAGGGATCAGGGCTCAGGAGACCAGCAGGAAGCTGATGTCCAAGTCTGAGTCAAAGCAGGATTTGTGCAACCTGGCAAAGTTCAAGATGTCAGGAGAATGATCTTTGTAATTATATCCAGTGATATACATGCAGTTCACCTATTAATAAATATGTAAAGTTGATTTGGCCTTGTCAATATAAATGATTTACCTTATATCTTTTAATATATTATAAAGGGGTTCAAAAGGGTAAAATTGGCAATTTAGAAATACAAAATGATGTAGGTTAGAGTTATCCTATCCAAAAAATAAGCTCATATTTGAATTCCCCATGTAAAAACACATAATTTAGACACCCCTGATGGTAGGATTTCCTTCAGATTCATGTTGTCACCTGAGTACGACCCGCCCTACCCCGCTAGTGACCGAGGCCCAACCCGAACTAGCCCCTTTAATTACAACCCTCTGCCGCCTATTCTTCAGCCAGTTTTCTATCCACCTACCTACTTACCCACCAATACCCAGCGCGCGCACTTTGGCCATTAGCCGGCGGTGAGGTACCTTATCAAAGGCTTTCTGAAAGTCCAGATAAAGTATATCAATCGCCCTACTCTTGTCATACTCACTCAACATGACGTGGAAAAACTCGAGCAAATTGGTGAGACACGACCTATGCCGTCTAAACCCGTGCTGAGAATCCCCAAGCAGCTTGTAGGAATCCAAATGGTCAACGATCCTATCCGCTATTATCCCCTCTAATATTAAATTTGCCTACAACCAAAGAGAGACTAATGGGACGATAGTTCCCTGAACTTTCGAGAGAGAGAGAGAGAGAGAGAGAGAGAGAGAGAGAGAGAGAGAGAGAGAGAGAGAGAGAGAGAGAGAGAGTCTTTGCTATTTCTGGTCTCTCTGCGAAATGGTTACTTTATATGCAAGTTTAACCATAATTTGCGTGTTTATTTCGTTTGGAAATTTCTTTTATTTCGTTTGCTTTCCATTTTTCTTTGGCTAACCTGAATTAGATATTCAGATAGGTATTTGTCAGTGTATAACAAAGTAGCATTGCATTATAATAATCATTCCTTCATTAGACAAGGAATTTTTTAGTCATATTTTTATAATTATTATTTTTAATATATATATATAAGTTTTATATATATATATATAGGAAAATTATTTCACGAAAGTAACACGTGAGGAAAGGAAACACAGAGTGGTGCTCAAGCGCTTTCGTCTAATGACATCCTCAGGAACACTGAAGTACATAAAGAGTTCAAGACTATATATAGATTACAAAAAAAAAAAATATTATATATAGTAAAAATAGAAATAAAAATTGTTGGAGGAGCATACACATTTGTGAGGAAAACTACCAATTTTAGCACTTTGCCCGAATTCAACACAAGCTCAACTGGATTGTTTACAACCAATTTTATAGATAATGCCTAAATGATATATAGGTCACAAAAACTAAAACTAAAAATAAAGAAATGAAAATAAAAATAAATTGAAAAATAAAAACTGTAAGAGGAGCATAAATTTGTATGCTCCTCTTACAATTTTTATTTTTCAATTTATTTTTATTTTTATTTCTTTATTTTTATTTTTATTTTTTGTGACCTATATATATCATTTGGCATTATCTATAAAATTTGTTGTAAACAAGCCATTTGAGCTTGTGTTGAATTCGGGCAAAGTGCTAAAATTGGTAGTTTTCCTCACAAATGTGTATGCTCCTCCCACAATTTTTATTTCTTTTACCATATATATATATATTTTTTTTTTTGTAACCTATATATAGTTTTGAACGCTTTATGTACTTCAGTGTTCCTGAGGATGTCATTAGAAGGAAGCGCTTGAGCACCACTCTGTGTTTCCTTTCCTTCGTGGTTTTATTCATCATATATATATATATATATATATATATATATATATATATATATTGCAGTTAATCAGTTTTAAACGGTGCCGATATTGTGAGTTAATTGATAGTGCATAGCGGTATTTCTTTTTAAAAAAGTAAAAATCGCGGCGTATACCAAAAAAAGTAAATAAAAACAAAGTGAATTAATATATACAGTAGGGTGATTCAAATATGGGGGTAAAAATTTTTTTTTTATATTTTAATGTGTTCAACCCTTTAAATGGTTCATTTCAGCATAAAAACAACTATCCTAAATAGTAGGGCAGCTAAACAAGTTGAAGTGGACAATCCGGACAAAAGCACCAAACTTTCCCTACTTGTATATTTTGAACCAACAATTAAAAATATCCCCGGAACCACCTTCAGAGACCATTACTTGGCCGCCATATTGGATTTCAAGATGGCCGCCATAGACAAAATGGAATTTCTGATATAAGTTTCAATAGAGAATTCCCTTGGCATGTTTGGCATCAAACTATATGTTTTTTGGCATGATCAGATCAATAAAACAACTTTTAAGCTGATCAGAAATATGTTTACTGCAGAAATCACACTTCGTACAACATATACAGTGAAAATCGTGAATATTTTAACACAAAAACCATGTTCAAGAAAACCATGTTTAAGAAAAATCAACGAAACTATAACAATTGAAGATTTCACCCACCAAAAAGTAGACCTTTAGCTCTATAACTGAATGTGGGAGAGGAAAATTGGCAAAATATGTGCATTTTAAAAAATGAAATTCTACAAAGGTCAAAATGCTACCCTTTCATATTTGCACAATTTTCATGCATTATTCGTGGTTCTATAGAAAACTTGTATCAACAACATTTGTAGAGTAAGGGCAGGGCTATTAAATGGGCACCATAAAATGGAAATAGCTTGGCATTTAGCATTGCAATGCCTACTGTCCCAACTCACCCCCTGTCCCGAACTGTCCCAACTCACCCCGCTCGACGCTATATGTTAAACTGCACAGTTGCAGCTACACAGTTCTGTACACTTCCACCTGGCCTTCTTGCAAGCACACCTGGTGCCACATCCACTCTTGCTCTTGCAGCCGCATTTGACCAATTCGTTGCAAGCTTTAGATGCTACTGGTCTTGTGGTCCAAACTGGTGTCCATGACTAGGACTCTTCGCTAAAGGTCCATCCCCATCCTTCAGGAGTTGGAAGATTCTGTTCACTTCTCTCACAGGTCGACCATATTCCTCCCTGGTATGTGACCCTCCTGGTGTGTTGGAGAAGAGCATCCTGAGTTGGTGGGATAGTCTCCATAGCTTTTCCCTTCTGACAGAACATGACCTTTCTTGCCTCATCTACACGTTCAATGTCACTGGTGTTGTCATAGAGGACAACTGTATACCGTTCAAGAAGCTTGAAGTGGGGAGTTTCGGCGTCAACATCTGCAAATGGATTTCGTGCCATGAATGTGAATGCTTGTGTTACCTCAGGGTAATGGTGCCATGCTGCCCATGCCGTATTCTTGCCCCTTCCGTAAAAGGATGATGTTGTATCACATCCCGTGAAGCAGTGAAACAGTGGTAGGGATGTGCATCTCTCTTCACCCAAAGAGGCACAGATTGTGTTAATATGATGGTAAGTGAAGTTTTTTCCCAGTGCCAAAACCAACCCAAATATTTACTTCAGATCTTATGGACGTCAAGTGATGGAATTTTCCTATTAGAATGACAATAACATCCGTGTCTACAGTTCTGATCATGCAGTTAATGTGCCCTTCCTTTATTGCATCTTGAAGATGAATGAACAGTCTAGTGTCTGCCTCCTCATGGTCGCATCTTGGCATTGTGCGGTCGGCCCCATTGATGATGACTTCAGGTCCTGATGTAATAACAACTTCTTTGTTGTAGGAACTTCCATTGCAGCAACCTTGTCTGATAGGAAAGCGAACAGTTCTTGCTTGTTTCTAGAGTCTCGAAGGAAGTCATGCCAATTTAGGGGTAATTTGGTTTTTCCTTCAACCTTTCTTCTGATTCCTTTTCCCCGTTTTTCTCTGGTAGTCTCTTTTAAGGTGCTTGCAGTGTAGGTATCCCAGACGATGTCAATTCGCTGGCAAGTTTCTAACTGTTTGATGAGATAAGGGACGAATACACGATCTGCATACTCTTCAAAGTTGGTAACACCTGCAGTAGACAGCAAATGGACGATGGCAGCTCCATCAAGAAGTTTCACATCAAAAGGATCTGGAGGGTTGTCCTTGTTTTCAAATGTAATGATTTTCAGTAGGTCAGAATTTTTCCCAAACCGCAATTTCCCACCATCAGATAGGGAAGAAGGAAAGGGGTGATTCTCGTGTTGGAAGAATGCATCTATGTCACTATGCCGATGTTGCATAACAATATACAGATGAGAGAATAGAGCAACATCGTTCTTCAGTAGTTGGATTCCCCCAACATTCCGTACCTGAGATTTCGGCCGAGGACATCTGAAGAGGGCAAGCGAGTTCTTCTTGATCGGTGTATGAATTGACCTTGTACAATCTGTGACAACTTCTTTGTAGTATCGGCTATATTGCTCCTTACCCAAATCCTTTTATAGTTCTCACTGTATGGACCACAGATTCATCCATGACATTCCTTGTGTCTAAGGCCAGTAACTCATTCCCATTATCACAAAATGGATTTCCCATATCACGGAAGACTTCAACGAGAACATGATCCTTGAATCTTCTCTGTGTGATCATAGATATAAGGGTTTTCAAGGTTGTAGGTACCGATTTCTGTTGACAACCAGATGGAAAGGCACCTGCAAACTTGAATCCAGTAAAGTTGACGATTTCCTTGCGTATGATTCTAGCAGCTTTTGCAAGAATCATAGTATCTCCTTCAAAATTCTGTCTATTTGTCTCTCTGAGCATTTCCTGAATTCCCTGCTGAAAAACTAAGATTTTGTTCTTGCCATCACTCACTTCCTGGGCATATGGGAAATACTCCAGAATCTTCTCTCTGCATCGTCCTCTGTTCATTTCCTTATTAATACCTAAGTCCCGAAGTCTTTTTTGATACAGATCAAATACACAGAAAACCTCATTTGAAAGATTCCTTCTTCCACGCAATTTTCTACATGATTAACGACCTCAACTATTGCCTTTGCTTTCATCAAGTTTTCTTCATAGCCTTCTTCCTTGCTCTGTTTTTGTCTCAAAAGTGAGCGGTAACGGTTCCGATAAAATGTCAAGCATTGCAGATGATACTTGGCTTCAATGGCCATGAGATCACCACCTCCTATTCTAGACATTAGTTCTGTGTCACTGAGTTCTGTAGCCATCATTCGTAAATTGACGTCAGCGCCAAATGTACTGAATTCGTGAAGATGCCCATGTGTTTGTTGACGAAACACACAAGTTGCTTTGTCCATAGGATGCCGCTGAACCCGCTTCCCCGTAGATGAACTGGTTTCACCTTCATCCGCCCTTTCTCTCTTTTTTGTAGCCCTTTCAAGCTTTTCTTTACTAAATTTAACATGGCATGACTTGTGCCACACAGCTTTATTCTGAACCAGATCTTCAACAGTCACCTCTTCATTGAAAAGAAAAGGAACTGGTAGTCTTCCAAGATTCTTGAATGCGTTGACATTCTCCATAAATGTTGCATATGCTTCAGTTTTTTTACCACTCAGCATTGAGTGGACATTTAAGAGTCTCACCTTTGCTCTCTTGACAAACCATGCATTTGCTCCAATCCATGTTCACAAATCACCTGCAAAACAGAAAAGCACATATTATATAGTTATATTATTAAATATTTTACATTAAATAAACATTTAAGGGTAATTCTGATTATTTTATAGCAATCCTGGCATCGAAATATGTAGGTTTAGGGACTATTTATTTACAATTACTCCTCACAATAGTTTGTTGATTTCTAGCTGGCAGCCATCTTGGATTTCCAAAATGGCAGCCAAGATAGGGTTGTGCGTCTTGGTTCCGGGGAAAAATTGGTAGCTAAGGTCCTGAACAACATTTGAGCCAAGTTTGGTGCTTTTGTCCAGAATGTCCACTTACTTCAAAAATCAGGGTCTAAGCTACTGCACTAAAAATATTTTAGCAAATTTTTAATTTTTAGGGGTAGCTACCAGCAATTAAAAATTGACAGAACGACTCAAATTGTCAAATTTTTCCAATATTGTTGTACAGTTTTCCACACACCCCCAGGAGGTACAGTACAAGGCGCATTGCTTTTTTTTAATGTGGAAAGCCCCCCCGTAGGTCCTACCATAACCACAAGCATGCATAATTAAACTAGCATGATATTTGAGACATTAGCTGTCCTTACTTCATCAATGTTTCTTTTTTTCTATCAGGGTAAACAGCCTTGTAGTTTTCCACTACTTGTAGCAAGAATTGTTTTTGATCTTCGTCATGTGTTAGTATTTTATTATATTCATCCATTAATTTTACTCTTTCCGCTATATCATTCATGACTTTCCACTGTTTGATAGATTTCTTAGCAGAGTTATACTCTTCATCATTATGCCATTCTTTAGCATCTTTGAGTAAAAATTTTGAACTAAATTCTGTTATTGTAAAGAATCTTTGAGTATATGATGTGACAAAATCTTCTAATTTCTTCGTTGGAATAAGTGCAGGATCTAGAAAAGCCCATTTTGCAGGAAGAGTTTCTGTTGTATTTTGCAAGCCTTTACCATTTTTTTTTTGTGTCAGTAGGCACTTCATCATCATAAAAGGCCAAGGCTACCAGTTCTTCTGATAGGTACCAGAGGTGACCTAACAGTTTTTTAATAGCAACAGATGCAATTGTGTCATTTATTTGTTTGTAGACTACTAGATTCTGTAATAATTCTAGATCAAGAGGAGGAGCGCAAGATGGCACAGGAACTGTAAACCATGCCTTTACATATAACCGAGTAGCAGATAGACAGATGTCTTTTAGTCCTTTTTTGTCTTTTACTGAAATTTTGAACTGAGATTTGAACATAAAAATTTTTAATGAATATATAATTTTGGCCATCCACCTAGCCCGATGAAGTCCCGCTGGATGTTTAAATTTGATCCCACCTTTTGGTTCACCTCCCAAAAAA
Source organism: Bathynomus jamesi (assembly GCA_023014485.1). Taxonomy (NCBI): domain Eukaryota; kingdom Metazoa; phylum Arthropoda; class Malacostraca; order Isopoda; family Cirolanidae; genus Bathynomus; species Bathynomus jamesi. The sequence goes on from JAJOZX010001699.1 coordinate 492,776, forward strand.
ATAATTGGTAACTGCAATAGTTCTAGGTAATCGTCTCTTGGTTGGAATGTATCTAGTTGATTTGCTGCAAATGTAATTATGTCATCTTTGATGTTATGAATATTTTCATAGATATCTGGATCTGATAATGCTGTTTCGTAGTCCTCCTTATTACTGCTTGACCTTTTTTCTCTGAACTTCTTAAAAAGGATTATATCTGGGCCAGAAGATGGTGATAAAGACTTTGAAACAACAGATTCCAGCATAATTTCAAATATGTGATGTCGACATGCCAGCCACAATAAATCGTTGTCGAATTTTTGTTCTAGAAGAATAGCTGCACCATTTCTAGGACCAGTATTAGCTGCTGTTGTATCGAAACACATGCATTTTATTTGTTCGCAGATGCCCCATTCAAGCGATGTCTGGTACACAGCATTTGCTGTCAGGAGACCAGTGCCTGAATCCAGTTTAGGCACACCAAGAAGTTGATCAACGCCTTCTCCTGAAACTAATACGGGCAGACGGTCAACAATATGCATTCCTGTAATATCTTCAATTAATTTTCCATCCCAGTGAATTGTTAGGGGCACCTCTGGCTTGAATTCTTCTTTAAGGTTCTCTGCAATTTTCTTTCTATATTTTATCCTCTCTCTACGAATAGAAGAGTAGCTAACATTGTACTCTTCTGGATTTTTTCCTAGACTTTGAATTGTTGGCATTAAAACCAGACACACATTTCTGTCACTCAATTTTGCAACATCAAGACTTCCTAATAATTTATCATCAAACAATTTTCTACGTTTACCAACCTTACTTTTCCATGTTGAAGGTTGTGCAGCACAGAAACCAGATTCATCACTTTTACTCTCCTCTGATTCTGATGATGTACTGGTGAGTATGACAGCCTCTTCATTCGTCTTTCTTTTGATCTCTTCATTCTTCTTTCTTTTGATCTCTTCTTCTGCTTTCCTCTTTTCATAACGTTGTTGCTTTTCTGCTGCTCTTTGCTCTTTTTTAGCAACAGCCTTATCAATGGTACCCATTTTTCCATGACGTCCTTTCTCACGTTGCATTTTCAAGATTTCTTATCTATTTTTAAAAGCTGCATAGCATTCTCATGAGCAATGTCAAATAAGTTTTCCAGTTTATCTTTCCATTTTTCTTCTTTATTTAAATTTTGTGATCTTTTCAATTTGTTTGCTTTGTTTTTCTTAAGCAGCTGCCATTCCTTCAGTATTCCTTGAATTTTATCTACTACATGTATTCTTTGTTTTGCTGGTATTCCTGCTTTTTTCCAAACTGCTAGCACATCATCTGCAGTAGAGCAGCATGATTCTCTAATGCCTTGCTTTTTAATATTTCTGTAGTGCATGAAGAGGGCCATCATTTCCTTCTCTGATGGTAATACGGATGTTTTTAGTACTGCAGAGGGCTGCCCAATTAGCCATACTTCAGTTTCTTTTCTTGTAGAACTTCTCCCAACTGAGTAACTAGGTGATGGTGAGTTAGGCCTAGCTTCCATAATCGATTAATTGGTATCAAAATTACGAGTTCCAAACAACAATTAAAAGCAAGCTAGTATATAAACCATTAATTAAAAATTCTGAAATCTAAACAATTAAACATAAAATCATAAGTTGTAAAAACAAACAAATTGAAAAAAGGGAAACTTTGACGCCTGGTAGCACATAGTAAATTTTATTTAAAATTCACCAAATTTGGCATACACTACTTTTTTGTCATAGGGAACAAAAATACAGGTTGAACAATTAAAAAAAAAAACTGAATTTTTTGAATCACCCTAAATTATACGGCATTTGGTTTTTTTTCCGAGTCACTTTGTGAGGAAAGTTTTGTTTTTGAAGTGCCCGCAAATATCCCCCCATTATCCCCCGCAGCCACAGTCGAGAGGACCAATCAGTGAGAAGTATACAGCGTGCCACATCCCCCACCCTGGAGTAACGGAAAATTCTTTCCCTCACACAGCTTGAGTCATCCCCCACCCAATACCTCCCATAATACCCCCTTTTTGAGTCACTTCACCAACATGGAAATTAATGCATACCTGCAACTCTGTGGTATCTGTAAGGATGCAACGGATGAGACAGGGGCGATGAGGTGTGATTTTTGTCGGCTACTTTTTGATTTTAAATGCCTAGAATGGGGAGATGAAAAAATCTCCCTTATAACGAACGCGAAGCAGTTTAATGGGATAAAATTTTTCTGCGAAAACTGCTTGACCGAATTAAACTCTTTTACGGTATTTAAAGCAGAAAGAGACTACGAGAAGAGAATGAAAGAGGAAAGTGGAAACAAAGAACAGTGGAAAACGGAAGAAACGGAGAAAGGCGAAATAGAAAAAAATCAAATACCGTCACAAAACGAGGCCGAAAACACACAGGTGACAAAGAGTGTAAAGACAACACACAGCATAAGGGCAACGAAGGACACAAACACAACTAGCACAAATAGCACAAATAGGACAAGACAAGAGGGCAGTCAAGAAGACGAAGTAAAACTGTCCCCCAAGAAGGAGCAAAAAACAAAAGCCAAGAGTAAATATGGGGAAGGAATTATATGCAGGTATTATATAAAAGATAATTGCGGATTTAAAAGAGGACAATGTATATATGAACATCCCCCAATATGCAATTTCTTCTATAATAATGGTCATTGTAAATTTGGAGACGGATGTAAATTCTACCACCCGGACATTTGCAGGACTTACGCAAAATATGGAACCTGCAAATTCGGAAAAAAATGCTACTATCAACATCTCCCGACGGACTCAACGAACAAAGGAAAAAGTTTAAATGACAATAGGAATAAAAATAACAATAGGAACAACAATAGGAACACAATAAGCGAACAAAAAAAAATTTCAACATCGCAGACACCTTACGGATGCTAAATGTCATCCACATGCAGTTGACACAGCTGGAAACCCCCGAGCCAAATCGCTACCTGGCAAGAAGCTACCAATACAAGTAGGCGGAAACGGATTTCTTTCGGAGGACTATAGGGCAACGAATCAAGCGATATCGAAGGAAAACGAACTTGAAATGCACAAGGGGTAACGAAAAACAGAGAACATAAAAATTGTCCTGGCTAATATTCAAGGAATAAGACCAAACCAATCACTCAATAAGGTTTCGTACCTGAAAGGATTTATGGACGAAACAAGGGCGGACATCGCATGCCTCACAGAAACTCATCTTAAAGATTGCCAAGGAAATTGTGAAAACTGCGAACATTGTTTTGATAAGAAAGAGATAAATGTAGAGGGCTTCAACTTACTAAGAGCGGATAGAACGACGAGACGGAAAGGTGGCTGTGCTATATAGGTACAGGAAGGTCATATGACAGAGACGATGATAAGTAAATCAAACAGCTATGTGGAACTCCTAGCAGTGAAAATAGAAAAACTAAACTTGATAGTAATAGTCATCTCTAGACCTCCAAGCACCCCAACCGAAAAATTCTCGGAGGCCATTGATGACATCAGAAAGCTAATAAAGGCCATAAACCTTCCATCCCCCAATATAATGATCTGCGGAGACTTTAACTTTCCATTTATAAAATACAAAAAGGTGGATAGGAATATATATATTCACCAGGACAAGGGGGGCACAAGAGAAGACCAGGAGCAAGCAAAAATGTTGATGGCTCTCACAAATGAGTTTATGCTGACACAGGAGATAACAGAAAATACCAGAAAAAATAACTGCCTGGATCTGGTATTCACGAATAACACGAACTTGATTGCTGATATAAAAATAACCCCAACCATTATCTCAGACCACAACTTAATCGAGATATCAACAAATATGACGACAGCATGAAAAGACAATACACATATTGTGGAAAGAAGTAAATTCGAGGCCTTTAACTTAAACTCGAAGACTATAAATTGGGAAGCAATCAGATCGCACATGGCCCAAATAGAATGGAGAACAATTTTCGAGAATAAAACAACTGAAGAAATGCTAACAACCTTGGAGGAAAAAACGCTGAGAATTTTAGAAAATTATGCTCCGAAATCACAGCCAAAAGGAAAGAGGAGCTGGCTAGAGAGGCAAAAGAGAAGACTATTCCGCAAAAGAAAGAGAGTGGAGGCGAAGTTAGGTAACTGCGGAGATAATGACAGGAAAGCAATAAAAGAATAACTGGAGGGTATCGATAGGGAAATACAAGCCCTGCTTAAGGACCATACAGAGAGGAAAGGAAAATCCAAAATACTTCTATAGCTATGCAAAAAGGAAAACAAAAACGCGCGCCGCTATTGGTCGCTTAAGGACGGGAAATAATGAACTAACCGACGATCCAAAAGAAATATCTGATACATTGAGAGCTCAATATGAATCAGTTTTCAGTACCCCAAAAAGTGACAAAGCGATACCTAACATAAATGCATTCTTTGAAGAGGAATTGCAAGGAGAGTATATAACAGACTTTGATTTTACCCCAGAAGATGTAGCGAGAGCTATAGGACAAATGAAACCACATTCAGCTGCAGGTCCGGACAATTTGAACGCATTATTGATTAAAAACTACACCTTTATACTGGATATGGAGAAGATCCCTAGACACTGGGGAAATACCGAGCATCTTGAAAGGAGCAAACATTGTCCCTATATATAAAGGAGAGGACAGATCTCAAGCAAAGAACTATAGACCAGTGTCATTGACGTCCCACCTAACCAAAGTGTTTGAAAGAATAGTTAGAGAGAAAATTTATGATTTCCTGGAGACACGGGAAAGATTCAACGAAAATCAGCATGGATTCCGATCAGGTAGATCATGCGTATCACAACTAATAGAACACTACAACAATATCCTAGATGCATTGGAAGGCAATGACAACTACGATGTTATATACACAGATTTTGCTAAAGCTTTCGACAAATGTGACCATGGTATAATAGCACATAAAATGAAATATATGGGAATAACAGGCAAAGTGGGAAAATGGATCTACAACTTCCTCAGAGAACGTCTACAGGTCATCAAAATTCAAGGTATATCATGATCAGAATCAGAAGTACGCAGCTCAGCGATGTACATGACGTGGAGGCCTTGCAGAGGGACACGAACAAAATATACAAATTGTCAGAAGAAAATAACATGTCATTTAACACCCAGAAATTTCAGTTCTTGAGATATGGTAGAAAAGAAGAACTTAAACAGACTGCATATTATGCTCCAGATAGACAGGAAATTCAGAGAAGCAGGAAAGCGATTGATCTCGGGATAATAATGACAGATGATGCGAAATTCGAAACACAAAATCAGATAGTAATAAATAAAGCAAAAAGAGTCGCCGGACAGGTACAAAGAACGTTCAAGAGAAGGGACAGGACAGTAATGATTTCCCTGCTAAAAACACTGATTATACCAAAACTTGAATACTGCTCAGTTTTGACGTCCCCATATAAAAAGGAAGAAACTAATAAACTAGAAGAAACGCAAAGGCATTTTACAGCAAAGATTGATGGCTGCAAAGAACTCAACTACTGGGAAAGACTTCGTAAACTAAATCTGTACTCCCTGGAAAGAAGAAGAGAGAGGTACACCATAATCTACATATGAAAAATGATCGAGAAACTGGTACCAAACCTAAAACTAAACCCAATTACCATTCAAACAACACTGGAAAATAGGAAAGGCAGAATGTGTAGCGTTCCCAAATTAAAGGCCCTGGCAAGGGACCTCCTCAACCCTGAAGGAAAATAGCTTGGTTGTCAGGGGGCCAAGACTTTTCAACCAGCTTCCTAAGGACCACAGAAACGTAACGGGGGTCAAAGTTGAAGTCTTCAAGAAAAGCCTGGATGCCTGGCTCAGGACAGTACTGTTAGAAAATCTAGAAGAGGAAGAACCATCGTTGTCCCAAGGCGATATGATGACTAAGCTGATTGATGCAGCATTGCTTGTATATATTAAGTTAAGGTATATATATCCATCTCATAATTGTAAGGTTAGTGAAAAATTCACTTAATAAGAGCTAGCATTTTTGGGCTCTTGTGGCATCAGTGTTTGGGACGCTGGTGGCATCATTTTGGGCGCTGCGTGTCTTTTCTACTCGTTTGTGGGATGTCGTACGTACAGGTGTGGTCTGATAGAGATTAGAGAGCTCTCTTGCAATTCAGTTGGTTGTGTAGATACAAATTGTTGCATCGTGCAATAGTCCAGGTTGCGTTGTTGTTGCAAGGTTGAGAAAGAAGCCATAAATAGTACCCCTTTTGTTTATATTAAATTCATGTAACTAAGGTCTAAGGTAGGCCCGCATCGAGTCAGCAACCCTGAGGTTACCCTGAGGTAGGACCTAATAGGATCTCAAATCCGTAAGTTTTAATTTAGCTTAACTGGGCTTCAGATAGAACTGGCCCTTCAGAATTTGGCCGTTCACGGCTCAGCTGGGATTTGAACCCGACAAATAATAAAATAACATGGTCCTTCAGAACCGGATTCTACCCCAAGACTGAGTCAGTGACTATTTTTCGGCAAAGTTCTGATTGTGCAAATGTAGCCCAAGTTAGGCCTAGACGGGTTGAGTATTATTGAATTAAGGTCCCAGGTAGAAAGTTTGGTAGCCCAATTGCGAACTTGGCCAGTCGTCTGTCGTTGTTTTGGCCTACATTTTACCGGTTTGGTTAATTTTGGTTATTATTGAATTAAGGTCCCAGGGTAAAAAGTTTGGTCGCCCAATTGCGAAACTTGGCCAGTCGTCTGTCGTTGTTTTGGCCTACATTTTTACCGGTTTGGTTAATTTTGGGTTATTATTGAATTAAGGTCCCAGGGTAAAAAGTTTGGTCGCCCAATTGCGAAACTTGGCCAGTCGTCTGTCGTTGTTTGGCCTACATTTTACCGATTTTGGGTTATTATTGAATTAAGGTCCCAGGGTGAAAGTTTGGTTGCCCAATTGCGAAACGTGGCCACTTGTGTCTGTCGTTGTTTTTGGCCTACATTTACCAGTTTGGTTAATTTGGTTTATTATTCGTAGGCGAAGGTTGCAGACCAGTGCGCCAGTTACTTGGTGGAAAAATTGGTATGCCATACTGGTGTTGGTTAGTACCCCACCTAAGCAATTCAGTTTATTTGAAAGTAAAATTTACGTCTGATCAGTTCGGTTAAGTATTTCTGCCAATTCAGCTTATTTGGCATTGAGCCCAATTGTTGTTTGCATTGAAGATGAGTGCATCTGAATTGACAAATTTATAAAGGAGAAGCGCCTACAAAGGTCTAATTACAAAGGTCATTGCCACTATAGATTCTGCCATAGAGCAAGAGGATTTACGCTTAGTGACTGCGCAGCTTTCCATATTAAACTAAAAAGGTTGCTCTAAGTGAGGTAAATGTTAAAATTGAGGCTCTATAGAAGAGGATGAAATAGAAAATAACATAATTTACTTTGAAGAGATTATTGATGATATAATTAACGTAGGCCTCCGAGCAAAAGAGTTTAGTAGCTCAGTACAGTTAGAGACCAGGTCTGATAATGAAACACAACACTCAACAAATGAATGTTTGTGAAGTTAAGGTTAACAGATCTGTAGTTCAATTACCGAGGCTTGTACTCAAAACATTTTCTGGGAGTATTCAGGAATGGCAAGGATGGCAGACAGTTTTCAATCAGCAGTTCATTCTAGTCAAGTGTTAAGTGCCGTGGAGAAGTTTAATTATTTGCGGTCCCCTCTTGGAAGGGGCAGCAAGCAAAGACTATAGCAGGATTAGCATTAAACAGAGGTAATTATAATGTGGCTGGGATATATTAAAGAAACGGTTTGGTAAGCCAGAGATCTAATTAATAAAGCAACCTCCGTGCACTTTTAGCTGTACCTCCTGTTAATAAATACTAATAGTGCAAGGAGTTACGGCAGTTATATGATGGAATTGAAATTAGAACTAGGTCCTGGACAAACTTGGGTGTAGGAATGGAAGTATGGTATAATGTTGGTCCTACCACTGGGAGTCTAATTGCCTAGCTCAATTTTGCTTGAATAAGTAGGGGGACACTCTGCAGAACATGTGTACATCCCCCTTCAGCAGATGTTAGTCTTTTAGGCACAGAATTAGCAAGACGAGAGGGAGTTGAGTTTGCACAGTGGGATGGTAAACAAGGGACACAAGGCAGGCACAGCACCAAAGTTCCACAAAAAGGAAAAGCCCAGGTACAGTGTCAGCTCTACATGCCTCCTCTGAGAATAAATTAAAGGGAATCAAGGAATGATTATTTTGCGAAGGCAAACCACAAGTCATATAAATGTGAGGTAGCTGAGGCCTTACCCTTGAGGGAGAGAAAGGACAGGGTAAACTAAGTCCACAGCATGTTTTAAATGTTTTTTGAAAGGTCATATAGAGGCAAGGTTTTGTAAGTTTAAAATTTTGTGCAAAAAATGTCATGGTAGGCATCAGCCATTATTGTGTGAAAACACTCTTAGTAGGCCTACCCCAGAAGTAGAGACATCAGTGGCACATGCCACTGCTATGCAAGGGAGTAAAAGTAAAGGGGGATTATTGCAAACAACTGCAGCCTTATTAATTGGGAATGAGGGAGAAGCTACTGTAAGAGTGTTGTTTGATAGTGGTAGCCAGTGTAGTTTTATTAAGACCAGAATTTCCAGAAAATTGAAGTTTAAAGAACTTAAGAGAGAAAATTTAAGAATTTCTGGTTTGGGGGTTCCGTTCAAAACCGAACCAAATTTAAGAAGGTAGAAGTTCTGGTTAAAGGGTTGTTACCGCAAAGTCCCACTATCAAGGTCCAAGCTGTAGAGATTGAGGAACTTTGTACTCCAGTCACTACTTGTTTAGATATGGCATGTGTCCAAGAATTGCAAGTTAAAGGAATTAATTTGGGCAATAATAAGTTGAGGGAACAGAAGATATTAGTCTTTTGATTGGAGCTGACTATTATTGGGACTTCATCACTGGTAATATTGTCCGTACATCTCAAGGCCCGGTAGCTATTGAAAGTAAGCTAGGCTGGATGCTACATGGTAGTTATTGCAATGAAATGGAAGTTAAGACTCTTTTTGTTAAGATTGAGGAGAACAGCCATGGCCTGGAAAGGCATTTGAAAGCGTTTTGGAACTTGAATCTATTGGCATAAAGGACAACCAGGCAAGTACAGTGAACAATGATGTTTTAGAGCAATTTGAAAAAGGGATTGGGTTTAGAGATGGTTGCTATGAAGTTGGCCTACCATGGAAGGATTCTTGCAAACCCGGTTCAAACCTTCAGCTAGCTAATCGGAGGTTGGAGACTTCATTGTACAGGCTAAGAAAAAATGAGGAGTTGTTAATTGAATACGATGAGGCCATCCTAAGTTATGTAAGGGAGGGCTATGCTGAAAGGGTGCAAGGTGAGCTGGTGAGCCAGGAGGCACATTATCTGCCACACCATGCAGTGGTACGGCGAGACAAAACTACCACCAAAACTGAGGGTAGTTTTTGATGGCTCAGCCAAGGACAAAGGTGGTGTGTCCTTGAATGACTGTTTGGATGCTGGGCCAAATTTAAATGCAGATTTATTTTCCTTGTTACTGAGATTCAGGTTTGGTAGAGTAGCATTGACTGCAGATGTGAAGCAAGCCTTTTTGCGGATAAAGTTAAAACCAGAGGACAGAGATGCAGTAAGGTATCTGTGGGTGGATACGAAAGACTTGTTGGAAAATGAACCTAAGGTTCAAGCATATAGAATGAAGTCAGTGTTGTTTGGCCTCAGCTCTAGTCCATTTCTGTTGGCAGCTACTATGCAGTACCATTTTAAGAAATATTCTGAAGTCTATCCTAACACTATTGAACACATAAGGAAGAATTTTTATGTTGATGATTTGCTGTGTTCCGTGGATAATACAGAAATGGCTAAACAGATATTCATGGAGGCTAGAGCTATAATGAGGGAGGCTGGCATGGAGCTTAGAAAATGGCAGACCAATCATTCGCAATTACAAGAGTTTATGAGTCATTCCTGTGTAGTACCTGATGCAGCAGAAAGTATTGAGGATTCTGGTATTAAGGAGTTGTGGGCAATAGATGCAAAGGTGCTAGGCATTGTTTGGCAGCAAGATGATGATTTGTTTACCTTCAATGGGAAATCTTTAGTAGAGCTGGCTGAGAATGAGACAAGGTGGACAAAACATACAGCTCTTAGTTTGGCTTCAAAGGTCTTTGATCCTCTTGGATTCCTGGCTCCATTTGTGATAAAGTCAAAAATTTGGTTTCAGAGCCTCTGGGAAATTGGACTTGGTTGGGACCAAGAGTTACCTGATCATATGGTAGTAAAGTGGAAATATTGGTTCAAAGAATTGGCACATCTTGGAGACATTGAAATCCCAAGATGGTACTTTGGAGAGTTGAACAATAGTCCAGACAATTTGGAGCTGCACATCTTTTGTGATGCAAGTGAGGAAGCCTATGCAACTTGTATTTATATAAGAGGCGCATTGCAAGAGGAAGTAAGTTGCAGGTTGGTTGCTGCAAAGAGTAGAGTAGCACCTTTGAAAAGGTTTTCTGTTCCAAGGTTGGAATTGATGGGTGCCGTTATTGCTAGTCGGCTTGCAATTACAGTGCGAAAGTCTTTGGCCCTCTATGAAATTCCAAGCTATTATTGGACAGACTCCACTATAGTTTGGCTCTGGTTAAGAAGTCAGGCAAGGAAATGGAAACCATTGTTGCCAATAGGGTGGAGGAAATTCAAGCGCACACAGATCCCAAGCAATGGAAGCATTGTCCAGGCATCCAAAACCCCGCTGATTTACCAACACGAGGAATTTCAGTGAAAGATCTTTCACAGTCAAGTTTGTGGTGGAATGGGCCAGAGTGGCTAAAACTTGGAAGTGAAAACTGGCCTTCTAATCAGCCTATTGTAGGAGAATGCCAGGCTGAAGAAGCATGGGTGAGTGAGGTGAGAAAATGCGCTGTGAACAGTTGTCAAGTTATGCAGCAGGACCCCATATTGAGGCTTGAGGACATTAGCAGTCTGAAAAGATTGTTAAGAGTGACAGCATGGGTATATAGATTTACCAACAACATTAAGGGAGAAACAAGAAGGGAAGGAATTCTGAACAGTAATGAGATTCAGCAAGCCAGGAAATACTGGGTGGTATATATAGAAGGAAAAATTTGGTGAAGAGAGAGAATTGCTCACCAGCCATCCATTACAGGTTCTACCAACACATTCTGCGCTCAAGGGTTTGGATGTGTTTTTGGATCAGGATTTATTGAGAGTAGGAGGTAGACTACAGTTTTCTGGCTTCCAGAGGAGAAAAGACATCCAATTTTGCTACCTTCTGGGGGGCACTTTGTGGACCCTTTGATCCTGGATACTCATCATAAGCTGTTACATGCTGGAGTTAGAGAAGTGATAATAGAGATCAGACAACAGTTTTGGATTCCCAAAATTAGACAAGTAGTAAAAAAGGTCGTGCATAAATGTGTGGTTTGCAAGCGTTGGAGTGCAAAGCTTATTATGAAAAGGTGGCTCCACTTCCAAGAGAAACGGTGTGGTCTATACTGCCCCATTTGATGTAGTGGGAGTAGACTTTGCAGGGCCAGTCTATGTGTATGAGCAAGGGGAGTCTAGCAAAGGTTATATATGTCTTTTCACATGTGCTACCACCAGAGCAATCCATTTGGAGTTGGTAAGCAATTTAAGTAGTGATGTATTTCTTTTGGCCTTTAAAAGGTTTGTGAACAGAAGGGGTTTCCCAAATAAAATCATATCGGATAATGCAAAAACCTTCAAAAAGGCTGCAAAGGAACTCCAAGAAGTTTGGTCCTTGCTAAAAGAGGAAGGATTCCAATCCTACTTTTCACACCAAGGAGTACAGTGGGAGTTTATTGTTGAGAGAGCACCATGGTGGGGTGGATTTTGGGAAAGGCTGGTGAGAAGTGTAAAGTGTCCATTAAAGAAACTTTTAGCTAATGCTCATTTGAGCACAGAAGAATTCTCTACTGTTTTATGTGAAGTAGAAGCAATGGTGAACAGTAGGCCTATCACTTTTGTTTACAACAGTATGCAGGATGCAGAGCCATTGACACCAAATCATTTTCTTTGTGGTAAACGATTAACATCAAAACCCAGTGTGCCAGAAGACTTGCAGCCTATCCAGAGCACTCAAGGAGGGTTAACCAGACGGTTCAGGTACCTTGAAGAGCTACAAGATCAGTTATGGAAGAGGTGGCAGATGGAATACTTGCCAGAACTCAATTATTACCCATCAGGCAAGGTAAAGGGCTCCAATGCAAATTGTATCAAGGTGGGAGAAGTGGTAATGATTGGGGATGAAAGACCAAGACAATGCTGGAAGCTTGGCATAATTGAAGAGTTATTTGTTGGCAAAGACAATTTAGTTAGGTCTGCACTGGTAAAGACTTCAGGAGGAAAGTTAAAGAGACCTATACAAAAAACTCTATGCTTTAGAAATCAGCAAAAACACAAATAGTCAAGATGAAACATTTGAGTTACAGCCTCATGTAGAAGGCTTGGCTAACCTTGCAGAAGGTAATGACAACAATGCCTCTTCGGTGGGGAGTGTTAGAAAATCTAGAAGAGAAGAACCATTGTTGTCCCAAGGCGATATGATGACTAAGCTGATTGATGCAGCATTGCTTGTATATATTAAGTTAAGGTGTATATATATCCATCTCATAATTGTAAGGTTAGTGAAAAATTCACTTAATAAGAGCTAGCATTTTTGGGCTCTTGTGGCATCAGTGTTTGGGACGCTGGTGGCATCATTTTGGGGCGCTGCGCGTCTTTTCTACTCGTTTGTGGGAGTCTAAGGTCTAAGGTAGGCCCGCATCGAGTCAGCAACCCTGAGGTTACCCTGAGGTAGGACCTAATAGGATCTCAAATCCGTAAGTTTTAATTTAGCTTAACTTGGGCTTCAGATAGAACTGGCCCTTTAGAATTTGGCCGTTCACGGCTCAGCTGGGATTTTGAACCCGACAAATAAATAAAATAACAAGTACCAGATGAGCCGGGCGTGCCTGGCTATGTACGGTGGAGAGCGCAAGAAAGCAACTCGCTCCTCCACCAGGCCAGACCTAGAGGCGGGGCACCAGCTTGACCTCCGTGTGAAGAGAGTCCAACGCACGAAACAACATAAGGTTCAAGGTAAGGTATATACACACTTGTGTGTGTATATATAAAGTGTACCTTGTCCTGTACACATGTACAGTATAATGTACTGTTCATATATGTAACATACTGTGAATTATTTATTCATTCTTCACCAATATTTATAGAAAGATGTTTGTTCAGTCGGGATACTCTGAGTCGGGATACTCTGGGTCACACGTACCATACAGAACTTTTGCAACCGATGATACTTCGAAAATGTTTGTCATTGAACTCGTTCAATTTCAAGGTTTCTCCCTTCCATGAGGCTGTCACTTTGTCTTTACGTCTCTGCCTTCTTCAGGGAGCAATACTGCACTAATTTAAATAGCTAGCACCCTTGCCTTAGTGGTTACATCGCTTCCATATAAGCGAAGTGAAAATACTGAGTTCGGGGGTTCGACTCCGGATGGTGTTAGTAATAATAATAATGCACGAGTTAGCACAATGGTCAGCATTAGTTGGCCTGAACTCTGTGCCAGTTTTTAGCCCTCTGAATGATTAATTATTTATAATATATTTATTAAAACACTCTACCTTCAGAAATAGTGACCCTTAACATTATTTCATGTAGAAATCAAGGTCTGTTTCTGTAAACTATATGTCATCCAAAGTTTTGTTGAATTCGGCTTTCTTTCCAGGTGACTCCCGGATGTTACCGGTTCATACTAACGGTTCCGTACCATTGCACCGTTCGTGGTTGGGTGCTCACAAAAGTAATGCACGACAATAAGAATGTTACAGTATCACCGTATCACCAATATTACGACACTAAAAATGTTACCGTATCACCGTATCACCAATAATATTACGACAATAAGAATGTTACCCTCTCACCAATATTACGACAATTGTAATGGTAGCGTAGTAATTTTTTTACTTTTTTCGTGTTGTTTTACGGTCAAACTTCAATTTTAACGAAGTAGACTAACATCGTTTATCGTTTTAATTTCCAAATTTTTCTTTAACTGTTGTTATAAAACAGCATTAAGTTTTTATACTTTTAATTTTATGTTTTCTCACAGGCTAAATTGAATTACACTTTCTTTTTTATGTGGGAAGGAGGAGCCAAGGGCGAGTGCCCGCAAAAATACCCTCCCCATATAAGAAAGAGAGAACCGAAATCAAGGTCTCTGAGGTTTACGATGCCATTTTTTTTTTTTTAATTTTGAAACGAGTGTGTAGTGTGTAAAATGCATATATGTGTAGTGAAGAATAGAGGGAGAAGTGTGTTTGAGATCATGCTGGACTGCTCACAGGGTAGATGAGATTACAACAATCTCCTCCTTGCGTTGTACAATTAATAAATGAGGGTAAACCTTGATCAGAAATCAAGTAAGTCTAAAAAAAACGGTATAGGCCTCGCCCGTGACATGAATAAAAGCCTAGGGCTGGACAAGAATAGGTCTACGACTCGAAGAGGTTTCCCCGACAAAGGCCCTAGGGAATAATTGAAATGAATTTACTATCTCAAGTTCACTTTAAAAGTGGACCCTATTTCCACGGGCACGAGAGGAAATATTAAAATGAAAATGACATGGGAGGGAAAGTGCAGTCTTCTTATGGACTGTATACAACCCTTTCTCTATAACAGACTCTTCTCCACTAACTCAATGATTTGCGCTGCGCTCTCTTTTCCTTTCTTCACTTCGGATTTTCATCTCACATCGGAGAAAAACAATCTTCCGTCCATCTTTCTTATAAACCTGGAACTTAGAAACAACTTTTACATACACTATTTTATGAGTTTTACAAATTTCTATCTGTTTTATATTATTTAATTAACTAACCTATTTGACAAGATTAAATTGCTTTGATATTTATCTCGAGTACTTTCGTTTGTTGTTTATGAATACATGATTGAACAAAACGGGAGGGGGACATCACGTGACTGATATTCCTATACCTCGCTGGTTGACCAAAAAAAAGTCACATATTCCAGTACACACACGTTGAGACCTGTTCGGCTGTTTTCACGCGCGCAGTCACTTTTCTGTTCTGGAAATTAATAACTTATATTTTTCATTTATGTTAAAAATGTTACTATATTTTACATAATTTTTTTTAATAAATTCCTAAATTTTGCAATTCTAACAGTTTTTTATCGGGCGAACTTAAAAGTAAGTCATTGGTAGGATTAAAGAATATATTTTTTCACATTTTTTATTTTTGTGTAACGTATGAACAATCAAATCAATTTATCTTCTCTACTTCGTACAATATTAAAAAAAAATTTGTTCTGTAGCTTCAAAGGTTTGTGTATTTTTTTTATGCTATAAGGGACCACTGCAGATCAAATGGAAAAAAAAAAAAGGAAAAATAACATGAATCAAAGGTGAATCAAATTTTAAATAAAATCAAATCAAAGCCGGATACTGTAATTATTATTAGTATTATTAACAAAATCCGGTTTGGAATTATTATATAATATATATATATATATATAATATATATAATATATATATATATATATATGAAAAGAAGGATCAACACAACGGCAAACATTTTCATTTATTTGTACATCAGACGTTTCGACAAATCTTTTGTCATCATCAGTGAGTTAAGTCTTAAAACCTTAAAACAAAATTGAAAGTGAAAGTACATCAATACAATATTAAGACCATTAAAATTAAAACCTTAAAGCAAAATGAAAATTGCATCAATACAAAATAAAAACATTTAAATTTCATCACTATAAAAAACTAAAATTAAATTAAATTTCATCACTATAAAAACTAAAATTAAATTACCTCAATAGGTAAATACACAATGTTTACATCCACCTCCATACTTGGCAAAGTCTAAGTGAACACTAGGTGGTCAGAGGATTAGGAAGGGTATATCTGTGAAACACGGTTGGTTGTCAAAAGAGTCGTAATTTGTAGGATGAGCTATTATTATTAAGGGAGGGTTTGTTTCTATAGATGTACAAAGATTCTAAAATTCGGAGTTCTGTAAGGTTATTGGATCTAGTTAAAATTTCAAACTGAGTTTTGTGAAGGGGATGGTCGTTTTCATCACTGTGGTTTCTAATTGCGGATTGTGGAGGGCTACTGAGGGGACGGTTGGTACGGACTGACAAGCCCAAATGTTGAGAAAGGCGCACCTCCAGTTGGAGTTGAGAGCATCTCTTTTAAGAATTTTTACAATTTTAAACCCCATAAGGTGTTTTCTCCCCTCTTTAATAAGCAAGATTTTAAAATTCTTAATAATTTGAAAAAGGATAACTCTGTCATCATTACAAAACCGGATAAGGGTAAAGGAGTAGTGCTGATTGATTCAACAGTTTACATAAATAGAATGGAGACAATTTTGTCGGATACGTCTAAATTTAAAAGGGTAAAAGAGAATGTTCTGTCTAAATTACTAAAACTCGAAGATAAACTTAATAGGTGTTTGCGTAAATTAAAAAATAGTAATATTATTGCTGACAATACATACAATTTTTTATTTGCTTCTGGTTCTAATCCAGGAATTCTATATGGTTTACCTAAAGTCCACAAGCCAAATTTCCCACTAAGACCTATTCTTTCGGCATGTGGTACATTCAATTATAACTTAGCCAAATTCTTCGTTCCCTTGCTTTCAAAACTCACCTTTAATGATTATTCTATTAACAACTCGTTTGATTTTGCTAAAGAGATAAAAGAGATCAATCATGCCGATTCTCTTACTATGGCCAGTTTTGATATCTCATCATTGTTTACTAATGTCCCGTTAAAAAAACATTAAATATCATACTAAATAAGTTATTCACTACTGATAATACTCTTATTAATGGCCTCACTCAGACTCAATTTAAAAACCTTCTCGAAATAGTGTGTTTTGATAATCTTTTCTTATTTAATAGCAACCTTTACAGCCAAATTGATGGGGTAGCTATGGGTTCCCCGTTAAGCCCAACACTAGCAAATGCATTTCTTTGCCATTACGAAGAAATTTGGTTGAAAAGTTGTCCTAGTAGTTTTAAACCCATATATTACAGAAGATACGTGGATGACACTTTCTTAATATTTAACCATCCTTCACACGTAAAACTTTTTCTTGATTATCTTAATAAACAACATAGTAATATTAAGTACACGTGTGAAAACGAAACAAATAATAGTTTACCTTTCCTGGATGTTTTAGTTAAACGGGCCCATAATAAGTTCCATACTTCACTATTTCGGAAACAAACTTTTACTGGCTTGGGAACCAATTATTTAAGTTGTATGTTTTATAAATATAAGATTAGTGCTATAGTAACATTATTAACAAGAAGTTACCGTATTTGTTCGGATTACTTTCGTTAAACGAAGAATTTAAATTTTTAAAACAGTACTTTATTAACAATTACTACCCTTCTCATCTATTCGATAACCAATTAAAGAAATTTTTAAATAACACTTTTGATACTAAACTCCCCGTAACTACAGTACAAAAAGAAACCAGATATATTAAATTACCTTTTTATGGTTATTTATCATTGCGTATTCGAGGTGAATTGTCCAAACTACTCAAGTCTAGTTATCCCCAAATAAATTTTAGATTCGCCTTCGTCAACCCACTTAAATTATCAAATTTTTTAAAGTTCAAAGATGAATTCCCCAAAACTGTATGCCCCAATGTTGTTTACAAATACACGTGCGACAGCTGTAAGGCTGCGTATATTGGCAGCACTCAACTCCAACTGGAGGTGCGCCTTTCTCAACATTTGGGCTTGTCAGTCCGTACCAACCGTCCCCTCAGTAGCCCTCCACAATCCGCAATTAGAAACCACAGTGATGAAAACGACCATCCCCTTCACAAAACTCAGTTTGAAATTTTAACTAGATCCAATAACCTTACAGAACTCCGAATTTTAGAATCTTTGTACATCTTAGAAACAAACCCTCCCTTAATATAATAGCTCATCCTACAAATTACGACTCTTTTGACAACCAACCGTGTTTCACAGATATACCCTTCCTAATCCTCTGACCACCTAGTGTTCA
Source organism: Bathynomus jamesi (assembly GCA_023014485.1). Taxonomy (NCBI): domain Eukaryota; kingdom Metazoa; phylum Arthropoda; class Malacostraca; order Isopoda; family Cirolanidae; genus Bathynomus; species Bathynomus jamesi. Next base: position 510,853 of record JAJOZX010001699.1, read on the forward strand.
CTTAGACTTTGCCAAGTATGGAGGTGGATGTAAACATTGTGTATTTACCTATTGAGGTAATTTAATTTTAGTTTTTATAGTGATGAAATTTAATTTAATTTTAGTTTTTATAGTGATGAAATTTAAATGTTTTTAATTTTGTATTGATGCAATTTTCATTTTGCTTTAAGGTTTTAATTTTAATGGTCTTAATATTGTATTGATGTAACTTTCACTTTTCAATTTTGTTTTAAGGTTTTAAGACTTAACTCACTGATGATGACAAAAGATTTGTCGAAACGTCTGATGTACAAATAAATGAATATGTTTGCCGTTGTGTTGATCCTTCTTTTCATCTGTAAGCTCCGGTTCCCTAAGGAGAAGTCAATAGCTTTGATATATATATATATAATAAAACTCAGAATGGTCCCCTGAGAAACTTATATGTTAAACACAGACCGTGCATGGAACAAGGAACTCTTCTGGGAAAATTAAATCCACTATAGTCCGAATAAGTAAGTAATAGCTTTCCTCACCAGCTATCTGCAAAGCAGATAAGATCCAGCTTTGAGCAGATAGCTGGTGAGGGAAGCCCACGTCGGGCTAACATCTTGAAGAAGAAAAACTATAGTGTTTGTCATTTACCATTTCTTATTCGGACTATAGTGGATTTAATTTTCCCAGAAGAGTTCCTTGTTCCATGCACGGTCTGTGTTTAACATATATATATATACTGTGTATATATACGTATTCCTAAATCGCCAAATTCCTCCTACATTTTCGTCATTGGTCATTGAAGTTACATTGGCTCCTACATTTGATTTTTTAATATTTTTAATTACCTACGCTTGCTTTAAAGTAGGGACGGATCCTATTAAAAAGTTTAATGAATGCGCTTTTTTTTTACCGTCTATTGTGATGTTTTTTGAATTTCACTCGCGTTAGGATTTTAATTAAAGAAATCAAAATCAAATTACCATTACGTACTTCATGCTCCTCAGAAGTTTTCACACAGTTTTTATTTTATTTTATTTTAGGTTAAATTAGGTTTGGTTAAGTTAGTTTAACCTAACCTAATCTAACTTGACCTAAACTGAACCCCTGAAAATCTCCTACAACAAACTAGTAGCTATTTTCCGTGTAGGAGGAAAGTGATATAAAAGAGCACCGAATAGGAGTGAACGTAACTTTCAGCGATATATATATATATATATATATATATATATATATATATATATATATATATATTATATAGAGAGAGAGAGAAGAGAGAGAGAGAGAGAAGAGAGAGAGAGAGAGAGGCAAACAAAATTCCTCTTCCTCACCTGTTTGTTTCATGGCTGAAAGTTGTAAACAGGCAATAAAACCCTCCACAGTCCACAAAGACAAAAGCAAATTTTATTTTGTTTTCCAAAAATGCCCTGAAAACAACACGTTTTCTCGGGGCTATATAAGCGCGAGTCCACTTTAATTTGCTCTCACTTTTTGCTCACTGCCTTTTCACGCATTTCTTCTTCACATCTCGCTCTCCGACCCTTCGTCGGAGAGCAGCCCTCCGTCAAGACTCCATTCAAACATCAGAAGTAAATCATCACTTGAGCCGACCTACAATTTCATCCCGCCAGAAGCAAACATCACTTCAGCAAGATTGCTACTGGCGTCATCCTTCTGGCCTAGCCTCACTGATCCTTCATCACAATTCGATCGGCGCCCTTTCAACAAGTCTCTTTCAACGGGTCCTCACACACATCCTCACGTAGGCCCTTCAGTCTTCAGAGTTATCTACGTCAAAATCGCAGATCTGTAAGCCTCTCCTAGGCCACCGGCACTCGGCCTACGTTGTTTTGTTACGTCGTAATAGACTATTCATATTCATCGCTTAAACGTCTACAAACTCTGCCTAATTGGGTAGGCTCTCTTCAAGGTGTCCTCATTACCGTTCAATTTAACTCTCCCGTTACGAACGCAGTTTAGGCCAAATCCGTTTGTTGTATCAATATTATACTTTCATTACTTCAGTTATGATTGGCTTAATTACTTATTATTGTGTGTTCACTATCGTATATCTCTAACTAAATTTGCGTTTCTTGTCATTATTGTATTCACTTAACTCTTATACTGTGTAAACCACTTCTTATTGTTAATAATTAGTCATTGTAATATAGCACAATTACCGTATACATAACTGTTAATCACTGTGAACAAATAATTCATTTATTTTTTCAATTAAACAAAAACCACAAAGGCATTTCTAGCTACCTCATTATATAGTGTTTGGTGGCCCCGCCTCTAGGTTTGGCTTGGTGGAGAAGCGAGTTGCTTTCTTGCGCTCTCCACTGTATATAGCCAGGTACACCCGGCTTATTGGTACCGTCCTGAGCCAGGCATCTAGTCTTCTCTTAAAGATTTCAACTTTGACCCCTGTAACGTTTCTGAGGCCCTTTGGGAGATGATTAAAAAGTCTTGGCCCCCTGACAACCAAGCCATTTTCCTTCAGTGTTAAGGAGATCCCTTGTCGGGCCTTTAATTTGGGAACACTACACATTCTGCCTTTCCTATTTTCCAGTGTTGTTTGAATGGTAATTGGGTTTAGTTTGAGGTTTGGTACCAGTTTTCCGATCATTTTCCATATGTAGGTTATGGTGTACCTCTCTCTTCTTCTTCCCAGGGAGTACAGATTTAGTTTACGAAGTCTTTCCCAGTAGTTGAACTCTTTGCAGCCATCAATCTTTGCTGTGAAATGTCTTTGAGTTTCTTCTAGTTTATTAGTTTATTCCTTTTTTTATGGGGACGTCAAAACTGAGCAGTATTCAAGTTTTCGTATAATCAGTGTTTTTAGCAGGGGAATCATTACTATCCTGGCACTTCTTTTGAACGTTCTTAGTACCTGTCCCGCGACTCGTTTTACTTTATTTATCGCTATCTGATTTTGTGTTTTGAATTTCGCATCATCGGTCATTATTACCCCTAGATCGATGGCTTTCGTGCTTCACTGAATTTCCTGTCTATCTGTAGTATAATATGCAGTCTGTTTAACTTCCTCTTTTCTACCATATCTCAAGAGCTGAAATTTCTCGGTGTTAAAAGTCATGTTGTTGTCTTCTGACCATTTGTATATTTTGTTCGTGTCCCTCTGCAAGGCCTCCACTTTATTTCCATCGCTGATTTTTCTGCTGATCTTTGTATCGTCTGCAAAGGATGTTACTATACTGTTGCTGTTTACTCCGCTGTCTATGTTTGTAGGAGTTCCACAAAGTTGTTTGATTTACTTATTATCGTATCTGTCATATGACCTACATGTACATATATAGCACAGCCACCTTTACGTCTCGTTGTTCTATCAGCTCTTAGTAAGTTGAAGCCCTCTATATTTTTTGTTCGCTTATTGTGTTCCTATTGTTATTCCTATTGTTATTGTTATTCATATTGTCATTTAAACTTTGTCCTTTGTCCTTTGGGTTCGTCGGGAGATGTTGATAGTACGAGGGTAATTCAATAAGTATTCGCACTTTTTATTTTCACAATTTTATTTTCACATCTAATAGATTATAAACACATCACTTCTCAACATGTCAGAATACGATGCGCGTGTTACTGTAGTTCCACGCTCTCGATAATGTTCAAGGATAGGGCCTCGTGTATCCCAAAACAGTATTAGCATAACATAACTCGGAATGAGTTAAAGCAAGCAATTCGCACAAAACGGAGAGGGAGATTGTCGGAAGGTGTTAGTTTGTTACACGACAATGCGCGCCCTCATACCGCTGCACAGACTAGAAAATGCCTTCAAGAACTTAAATTTTAAGTTCTCGACCATCCAGCCTACAGTCCAGACCTGGCACCTTCGGATTTTTACCTGTTTGGACCACTAAAAGACGCTTTGAGAGGTCAGCGATTCTAAGGCGATGATGACCTGAAGGAGGCTGTGCTTTACTGGCTACGCACACAGCCAAACACATTCTTTTGTGATGGCATTAGGAAGCTTGTAGATCGCTGGACTAAGTGTAATGAGAAACAGGGAGACTATGTTGAGAAGTGATGTGTTTATAATCTATCAGATGTGAAATAAAATTGTGAAAATAAAAAGTGCGGATACTTATTGAATTACCCTCGTAGCATTTTTTCCCGTATTTGCAGGTTCCATATTTTGCGTAAGTCCTGCAGATGTTCGGGTGGTAGGATTTGCATTTGTCTCCAAATTTACAATGACCATTATTATAGAAGAAATTGCATATTGGGGGATGTTCATATATACATTGTCCTCTTTTAAATCTGCAATTATCTTTTACATCATATCTGCATATAATTCCTTCCCCATATTTACTCGTGGCCTTTGTTTTTTGCTCCTTATTGGGGGACAGTGTCACTCCGTTTTCTTGATTGCCCTCTCGTCTTTTTCTATTTGTGCTATTTGTGTTAATGTCCGTCGTTGACCTTATACTATCTGTTGTCTTGGTCGATGGTCGATGTGACCAAGAAAGAAGATAGTGAAGAAGAGAAACTGGAACAGACGAAGAAATGGGAAAGAAATAGAGAAAGAGTGGAACAGAAACGAGAGCGTGAGTAGAAGAAGACAGGCGCCCGGGCTCAACCAGGCACGCGCAGGCGTTAAGAGCAGGCTCTTTTGTAGATTTGGGGATCCGAACCCCGAGGCCTACTAACCTCACAAGGAGGAAGCAGGCCCCCTAAAAAAGTGACAACAGATGCCGATAGCAGAACCACCGACACCTTCTCGGAGGATGGAAGAGAAAATATCTCTACCTCCAGCGAGGCCACACGACAATCGACCAATCGACCGAGCTGTTGTCTTTATACTCTCTTTCGCCTGCGTGGTTTCTGCCTCGTTGTGTGATGGTATATATATATATATATATATATATATTATATATATATATATATATATATATATATATATAGTGTAATAATGTCTAATTAAAAATTAGAATGTTTTGGTTATAAGAAATTAAAAGACGATAATAATATTAAATAAATGAAATTACGATAAATCATGGTTGTTTTTATTATAATGATATTTAATTAGAATGTTTTGGTTGTAAGAAATTAATAGAGAAGATAATAATATTTTATAAATGTAATTACGATAAATTATGGTTTGTTGATATTGAAATTATAAAAAACTGGTTGGCAACCAGGTGTCGGACCAAACGGGGCGAGAGAGAGGAAGTACCCTCCAGTCATCGGCCCGCCTTGCGTTTACGAAGGTGTCTTTTCGTGTTAGAATGTAATTGTGAATTTAAACTTTTTTTTTTGTCTCTCTCCGACTTAAGTATTATAATTAAATCACCCTCACATTACCCCGTTTAACTAAGTCTGTTTCGGCAATAATAAAGTAGTGAAAAGTGTAATGAAGATTATAATTAACCCCAGTCTCCCTTTGCATTGTCTAACTGTTTTCGACTCGGCCGGCTACCATATTTTTATACAGTACGCGAAAAGCGAGTAAAAAGCGTGTAAAGAGAATGATAAATGGTAGAAGAGAAATTGAATAACGAGTAGAAAGTAAAGTAAATAATGAATTATAATAATGAAGAAAGTTATTCACGACAATACATATATATATATATATAAAATGCAAACCCACAAGGAAAAATAAAAAATTATTCCAATGTTTTTCGTATATTCAGCAATACACCTTGTCAGGGAATGAGAGGAGGTGTATTGTATTGCTGAATACACGAAAGGCCTTGGAATAATTTTTTCTTTTTCCTTGTGGGTTTGCATCATTCATTCATTTCACGTGTTTAAGTGTGAAATTCATCCCATATATATATATATTGTGCTTGTTGATTGTTGGCTCTATAAGTATAATTGGTTAAAATAAATGTTTTTGTTGTTTATTAACTGAATGCTTGAATTGTTGGAGTTAAATGTCATTAAATTAAAGGACAATTATGCAGTTATTTAACTTAATAAAAGGATTATAAGAATGCGCGAACGAATGTTGAGTCCTTTAAGTTAAGGAGTGACAATAGGGTGGAGGGCCTGTTAGTTAGATACCTCATGTTGTGTGTGAGTGCCAGCACAAAATGAGGGAGCTTGCAAGAGATTTCTCGAGCGCAGGTATGATGTGTGACGTTATCATGTGCCAATGAAACAAAGAAGGCCTTATTTGAAACAGGAGAAAGCGGCTTCGAAAGGAACAAAGAATTTGTGTAGGAGAAGAGCGAACGAATGCTTGAAGATACCACTGCAAGAATGCAGCGGCGTAGGAACCGGGGGGGGCCGCATGGGCCATGGCCCCGGCAATAAAATATTGGGGGAGCCAAGATATGTTTTGCCCCCCCCCCCCAATAATATGAATGACATCCAATAACATTAATTTGCAAAAGTAGTACAAATAATGGAAAAATAATTAATTTCAATCCTTTATGCTTCATTTAATAAAATTTTAAATTTAATGTATATGATTAGTTAATTTCACTAGTTATTCTGGCAAATTTAAACGTAAAATCTGAAGCGTCTATCGGCTCATCAATATTGGTGTCTTTGCGGATATGTATGTGTCTGAATAGTTCATCTGGTAATTATGTAAGTTTGTGTTGTTTTAGATTATAAATTATCAATTTGAGCTATTTATATAGGTCTTTAAAATATTCTCCTTGTCGTAAATCGTAAGAAATAGCAACACTATGCTATTTTAGTGTTGTTGGTACATTAAAAATCATTCATCCATTTTAGATGTTTCAAGCTGGACTGAAGATGCATCATGAAAAGCGAAAGAAAATAGAAAACAACAAACTACATTGTTCAGCTGTGGTATAAAGAGGAAGCAGGGTCAGTAAGTTCAATATTAGTATACAATATAGGCAATCATTAGCATATCTCCAAAGTGTAATATTCTAAAAAAAATAAATTTTATAACAGATAATGTTGATGTAGCAACGGATTCTTCAACTTCTGAATTGTCTTCAGCGAATAGACATTTGCAAACTCACAATTCAGAAACTCCTCAAGATGATTCTGATTTTCACAGCTCATCTCGAATGTAAGTATTAGATTTTTTTATTTAACGTAAATACTGACCAAAACACTAAAACCAGAAAACGAAAAAAACGAATTTGTAAAAAGAAGAGAATCTATAAATAGAGTAATAGAAAAGACAAAAACTGACCTGAGTAAAAGTATAACTAAAACAAAATTTGGAACAAGACATCAACGAAAAGCAAAGAAGAAAATAAGTAAAAGAGTGTAACTATGACACTGCAAATCTATGACTATGACATCGCTGAAATCACATTTTGCTTTTGTTTATTTACTTTTAAGGTGACAGAAGACACTTGCAACGCAGATTGCTGCATACAAATGTGCAAGCCATCACAACCCACTTCAGAATCTATCATCAGTGCTACAGCAAGATTTTTTTTCCTCTCGACGACGTACATTTTTACCTTCATGGTATAGTACTTTCAGCTGGCTGCATCTCTGCACAACTTTAAAAACGTATTCTGTTTTTATTGCAAATATAATGGAGATCACAAGTTGACTAGAATGTCATCTAAATCTGAGACAGCATTCAGCAAAACCGGCTACTGTAATTGGAAAAAAGCCATTGAGAATTTTAAGCAGCACGAGAATTGCATGAGCCACGGAAAGGCTGTGGAATCATACACGAATCGTCGAAACCCTTCAATTCAAGACCAGTTAGCGACACAAAGCAGTAAGCAACAGGCAGCTCGCCGGCAGAATTTGTTAGCAATTGCAAATGAGATATTTATTGCGCCAAGGGTTTGCACTCCGTGGTCATGATGGAGAAGGCAACTTGCGGCAACTTATGATCCAGTATATGAACCTTGACTCAAAAGCTGTAGACAATCAATACGCATCTCCAGAGGTTGTCAATGAATTAATTGAGCTGATGGCACACACAGTTCTGCGAGACGTAATTAAAGACATACAGTCAGCACGATGGTATGCTTTGTTGGCAGATGAAACCAGAGACTGTTCTAATCATGAACAGCTGGTCATTTGCGTACGATGGGTGGATATATACTACCAAGTGCATGAAGATCCAGTTGCACTAGTGGAAATTCCAAACATCTGTGCGTCAACAATCACGTCTGCCATCAGAGATACCCTCACTCGGTTAACATTAAAATTATCGGATTGTCGTGGGCAAGGCTATGATGGAGCTAGTAACTTTCAAGGCCACGTATCAGGTGTGGCAAAGTTGATTCGAGAGCAGGAACCATCAGCGATTTCAGTACATTGCTTAGCACACTGTTTGAACCTCAGTCTCAAGGATGCTACACGAAAATGTAAGTCCATCAGAGATGCCTTGGATTTTGCTGGCGAACTTATACAGCTATTTAAGCTGTCACCCAAAAGGGAAGCACTGTTCGAGAGGGTTAAACCGGCTGAAAATCCAGATCTCAGGCCATTATGTCCAACAAGATGGACTGTAAGAAATGGAGCTATCAGCGCCATCATTCAGAATTACGAAAGCCTCGAAGAAACATTAATGAAATCTCGAGACGAAAATTGTGACGAATACAGTCACCGAGCAGGTAGATTGCTTGCAATGCTGGAAAAATTCCAAACGTACTTTGGCTTACGATTAGCTTTGCTGGTATTTTCACCTGCTGAGCAATTGTCAGCGACATTGCAAGCGAAGTCTACGTCTTCACAGGACGCACAGCAAGCTGCAGTGGCTTGCCAGAAGCACTACACCCGATTTCGCTCCGAGGAATGGTTTGACAGATTCTACTTGGCTGTTACGCACGACTCTAGTTGTCTCACTGATCCTCCCATACTCCCGCGCTTCAAGCGAATGCCTAAGAGACTAGATTCGGGCTGCGAGAATCATGAATATACGGACATCAAGCAATATTACCGAGTGCAGTACTATGATGTGCTCGACACTATGAGCGGAGAATTAAACAGAAGATTTCAGCAGGATAATTTCTATGACTTGGTCAACATCAAAAACGTCTTGCTCTCTGCAGCTAACGGAAAAGAGCACAAAGTTCGTGACTCTGCTGTACAATTGTATCAAAAAGATATCGACTTCGAGAAATTATCCGTTCAACTTCCAATGCTGCATGACATTCTCGATTGGTCGACTATTAAGGAGGTAATTGTCATTAGTGTTTGCGTTTTATTAAAATTATCATTCGAGCATAAAATAGATTATTGTTCGAGAACGAAAAAGCAACTGAAAAATATTTACCTGTAAAGAAAATGAAACAACACATGGGGAAACATAGCCCAAAAATTGAAATGAAATTTGATTTTTTAATTCAAGCAAAAGTGCAACAAGCAAAATGAAATAACTAATGGGAATTTTTATTTTTTCAGGTAACTAGTCTTCAGACACTGTGATGCTCTGGATTCCCAACCTGTTTGCCAGAGGATGTTGAGCGAAGTGGACAAACTGTTACCATTGTTCTTAACAGTGCCAGTAACGACAGCAACTGCCGAGAGAACATTCTCAGTACCACGACACTTCGAGATTTATATGAGGACTACTATGACACAAAAGCGCTTAAATCATTGCATGATGCTCAATATTTACAAGAAAAAAACGACGAATTATCTCTGAACAACATTGCATTGGAATTTGCCAGTCGGAACGAAAGAAGAAGAAATTATTTCGGGTCGTTTTTAGCGTGTAGTATGTTGTACATAGCGTGTAGTACGTGAACATGATAAAAAGTGCATGATAAATGCATCTTCCCTAGATTGTTCGTGCAATTTTATAAGTATTTTACAATTTATGTACAGCAGATATTTTGTGTATATAGGTATGAATATAGATTTTTTCAATTAATTTCCTTGATTTTTAATATGGTCGAATATAGTCCAAATAAGTTTAAATATTGGTGCATTCAATGTACAACAATTATCCATACCGTCACTTCTTGGCCCCCCCAATGTAAAATATGTTCCTACGCCCCTGGAATGTCTGAAGGTGCCACTTCATGAATGACTATAACTACTGCTACGAATACTAATACTATTAATAATGCTAATACTAATAACCTAGACGGAATATAAGTGCATAAAACTCGGAATCAATCCAACGAAGAAGAAACCTCAGAATGAAGTTCTTCCTCTTCTGATTCCCGCTGAATTATACAATAAAATTCATATCTAAATTCAAAGACAGATGAGAGGAAAATAATTTCCGAAACACGTAAGAAATCTGACACGTTAATCACGGGAAAAAGAGCAAAAGATTTCGTTCACTGTTTTTCCGACAATTTTTCTCTCTCTTTCTGATTTATAAACGCTGTTCAGCGATTTTATATAGAGCTCACTCTCCTTAATGCGTCATTCATTGGCTATGCTTCATACTACATGTATATATATATATATATATATATATATATATATATATATATATATATATATATATATATATATATATATATATATTACACACAGACCGTGCATAGAACAAGGAACTCTTCTGGGATGTTAAATCTACATCTATGATAGTTCGAATAAGTAATAGTAAACGGCAAATACTGAAGTTTTTCTTTTTCATAATGGAAGCCCAACGTGAGCAACTGGTCACAAGCAAAGAGGCACCAAAATATAGCTTCCCTCACCAGCCATCTACTAAGCAAATATACTAAGCAGATAGGACCCAGCTCTGAGACAGGGTCTAGGCCCTAGGGTTTAAAACTAACCTAAGGCAGCTACTTTCGGAACCTCAATATACGAAAGAAACTCGTTGCATTTACGTCGGATCAAATACAGTAAAAAAAGGGTAACTATTTTTTCATAAGTATTCGTACAGAGAAATCTTTCAGTTATATTCGTCCTTATCTTTCTGCTCAATGCATAAAATAATTTAAAAATATACTGTTCGTTTGGTAAAATTTAACAAATAAAAACTTAGTTTAACTCCAATATATAATGTAAAACATCAAATAATTTGAGGAAAATAAAAGATGTTAAAAGGCAAAAGTTTTCATACATTTATTTACAAAGTTATTTAGTACTTTGTGTTTTTCACTTTGGGCTTTAAGAATTTAAAATTTTTTATCAGTAATTGGATTTTTATTGATCAGAGACTGTTGGCAATAGTGAATTCTAGAATTTTCTTTATGAATCTTCGTGAAAGACGGATGAGTGTACAAACCATGCGTAAGCAATGGGTTGTCGTGTAAAGAGCTGTCGACAGATCTTAAGTGATTTGTTATTGCTGCATACGAGTGTGGAAAGAGTTATAGGAAGATAGGGGAAAACTTTGAATTTCATTTACGACAGTTGCTGCAGTTATAAAAAAAATGGAAACGCTTTAGAACAATCAAAACTCTACCAAGGTGTGGACGACCTTGCGAGATTTCAGAATGTATAGCTAGACGGATTAATAGAATGGCTGTTGCCAATCTACGAGTGACTGCAGGTGATACTTGTCACACATTAATATTGTCGAAGCTCGACATCCATTACTTTACTGTACGTCGTGCATTGAGAAAGAATGGTCTACATGGAAGAGCTGCACAAAGAAGACCTCTGCTACGAAAAGCGCACAAAGAAGCTCGTTTGTAGTATGCCAAGTATCACCAAAATGATGGATTTGCATTCTGGAAGAACATTTTCTGGATAGACGAAACCAAAATTTAATTATTCGGGAACAACGAACAACAGTATGTTTGGCGAGAATCAAATACTGTATTCGAGAAAAAAAAATCTTTCCTGCACTTAAATATGGTGGTGGTAGTTTTCTTCTTTGGGGATGAGTCAGTGCTTCTGGTCACCACTGGAATCTTGAATTCGAAGAAATATCAGGAAATTTTAGAAGAAAATGTATTACCTTCAGTTTCGGTCGGAGTTGCGAATGGGTCGCAGTTCGGGACTGCAAGAAGATAATGATCCAAAACAAAAGTAATAGCAGCATGAAATAGCTTCAACAAAAGAATTTCAAGCTTCTCGAGTGGCCCAGTTAAAGCCCAGATCTCAATTTAATAAAAAATTTATAGTTTGATTTAAAAAAAAACTGTCCGAAAAGAAACCCTTCGAATCTGAATGAATTGCAACAATTTTTTTTAGAAGAATGGGCTAATAGGGTGTGTCAATTTTGTCAACTTTTTTCAAATAAATTTTAGTAGTGAAAATATAGTCTTTTCATGTCAAAACTTGAAATTGGCCAACCAAAATGAAATAAAATAACCCTTACCTACATCAATTTTACCTTAAAGTTTCAGAAATTGACTCTTTTACTAAATAATAGGATATAAATTGATTAACTACAGGGCGTCCCAAAAAAATGTATACACACTTTAAATAATTATAAAGGCAGTGTTTATTAAAATACATTTCATTTTCAAAATGTAATAGAATCTACAGACATTATTTAATTGTTTTGTCAACGCCTGTTTTCAAACTGACGTCCGTTCTGGTCCAGGCACTGCTGATAACGCGAAGCAATGGAATCGCAAACATCACGAAACATTTCGTTTGGTATTTGTGTGCATTCTCGTTCAATGGCTGCTCTCAATTCAGCGACTGTTGCAGGTTTTATAGCGTAGACTTTGTCTTTTAAGTATCCCCATAAAAAAAGTCTAGTGGTGTGAGGTCTGGTGAACGCGGAGGGTATTCTACGAAACCCCTTCGTCCAATCCACATCCACATCGTGCCAAGTACCACTCGCAATACTCCACTCTTCGGTCCGGATCATCTTCATTAATAGCATGGACTAATCTTGGAATGTAACTTTTCCATTGACAGCGCTTCAAAATGCGTTGGACAGACGATTCTGAAATTCCTACCTCACGACTCGCTTGCCGCACAGATTTTCTTGGACTTTGGTGATACGTTTCCAGTACTCTTTCTTGCTTTGTGGGGCTTGTCGATGTCCGTGGTCTTCCGGAACGCTTCTTGTGGACATTCTGAACAGTTCCATCGGCTTCAAACTTCTCTAATTCGAGTGATGGTAAGTCGCGTTGGTGGATCTGTTTGAAACTCCCTCCTAAACTGTCTTTGCACTTCAACTGCGTTTTCACACTTCCAGTAGCATTTTAGAATGAATTTCCTTTGTTCAAAGCTTAGTCTGACTGCCATTATTAATTCTAATGGGTTTAACTTGGAAAGAAAGAAACATCAATTGAGCTATCAGCTGTTAAAGTGTGTATACATTTTTTTGGGACGCCCTGTATTCATCTGTCACAGAATTATCCCACTGATCGCATATGGAGTGTTTTCAAGGTCATATAGTTGTTGTACAATGTTACTGTTATAGGGTGGATCGATTTTACATTTTTTCGATTTCCATATTCTAATAGAGACAAAAACTTGCGCATGCATGAGAAAATAGCCTCTTCAAAATCTTAGCTTAATAGGTAATCATCTTCTGCCCCCGGCAGAGCGATGAAAATCATATTTTAGTAGTCAAAAACGTATTTTTCTTATAATTTTTAAAATATTTCAATATGCATCAAAATTATTCCTAATAACTATAAAGTCGATGAAAAAGACCTCATATGATCATTTTTCCAAGCGCGTTGTCCTACGTTAATATCTTTTGCCCCCGGCAACAACGTCAAATGTTGAAAAAATAGGTAATTTATATACATATTTTCAGATCGGCTCTTTGTCTTAAATAATGCATTTATATATTTCCCATAGCATTTATATCGTTGCTTAGGCATGAAATAACACACGCAAAATTTTATGACTCTAGAGTAATATCTTCTGTCCCCGAGAAAAGTCTAAATGTGGATTATAATTACGTTAATGCGATGTTATAAGTACGATAAGTACTAAGTACAGCTCCTCGCTTGCTAATTTTATAAAATTAGCAACCCAGAACTCACCACGAGGAGGTGGCTGTACGTCGAGTTCCACCCTATCCAGCCCCAACCACCCTTCCTTTGGCTGCATGTCGATTTACATACGGTAATCTTTCTTAGAATCAAATCGTGGAATTTTTGTTCGGGAGTGAAGACGGGAGCGGATGAATCCGTCCCTCTCTTCTATTCCACTTACACTGGCAGAGGCTTCGGTTACTAATTTGATGAGTCTCTCGACCGCTTGAGTATGACAAGGGAATAGTGGGATCAGTCCATCAGGCTGGTCTCCCGTCTCAACAAACTCTTTTATTCGGGTATCAGGTATTGTTTTTGTAACGGGGGGTTCGGTCACCTCAGCCGTTTGTCAGTTGATCATTTCGTAATAGTTTTGACTATCGTAGAGCAGCTCAGGCATGGCGAAGGCTCGAATTCCCCCCGCTGGTGATTGTTTTGATCGTGCTTTTAATATTCTTCTCCATCCCAATTCTTTTATGTGTTGCTCATCGGCATGTAGCATGGAGATCAAAATATTTTCTGGGTGAGCAAAGAAAGAATTTCTACGGAGGACTTTGTTGGCGATTGTCTTAGATCTTTGAGGCATGGTCTGAGAGAGACGCATCATTTCGAAAAAATGTTTTGCGCCCTCAGTGAAACTGGAGTTTTTCTTTATCTTAAACCAAATTGGTGCGTAAACTGTCATAATGATCGCACAATTTCGTTGAAGGTGCTGGAGGGTTCACTGGTTGAAACAGAGCCGCAGAAATCTATTTGCTGTTGTCAGCCACCTGGAATGCGCCATCTTACCTGGATTTCGAGCCACGAGAGCTGAAGAGCAGCTACCGCTCGACACTGCTCTGTAGATGCCTAACAAATATTTTTGGTCAGTGCTCAACTCGGCATCATCTATGTCAATGTCGGGAGATGGAATGGCATCGAATTCTGTAATTGGAAGTTTTTCGCAGTCGTTCAGTTGTTTTCCAACTGGTCCAGTAAAGCCCATTGGCCCAGTTGTTTTGCCGTCCAAATACACACCTGCCTTCGACGCTGTCAAAAGGCAACTGAGGGAACTGCGCAGTGCGTACTGGCGCGTCAGTGGCAGCTGCTGCTGGCAGCACTCACCAGAGATGACCTTTAAACCCTAGCCTAGAGTCATAAAATTTTGCGTGTGTGTTATTTCATGCCTAAGCAACGATATAAATGCTATGGGAAATATATAAATGCATTATTTAAGACAAAGAGCCGATCTGAAAATATGTATATAAATTACCTATTTTTTCAACATTTGACGTTGTTGCCGGGGCAAAAGATATTAACGTAGGACAACGCGCTTGGAAAAACGATCATATGAGGTCTTTTTCATCGACTTTATAGTTATTAGGAATAATTTTGATGCATATTGAAATATTTTAAAAATTATAAGAAAAATACGTTTTTGACTACTGAAATATGATTTTCATCGCTGTACTTCACTCTCAGTCCTCAGTTGCCTCTTAGATGTCATAGACGGTGGTTTGCTGTTATTGCTCTTGTACCTACTTCATAGTTATTCTACTAGAGCCAGGGGTGGGGAAACTTTTCAGTACCAAGGGCGAAAATCGATAACATAAACACCTCCGCGGGCGTCTGGCAAATTTTAAGCTTATATACAGCGTGTCCCAAAGAAATGTATACCCACTTTGTTCGCTAATACCAGCTATGAGGATAATAAATATATTACTTTTTATATGTTTTTTAATAAAGAATTTTCTCCTGAATCTAAATATTTAATTATTTTTATTAAAAATTGAAGAACAAAAACGTTACAGATGTTTAAATTATAATTATTATTTTCGAGACTTCATGTGCGATATTTTCTAATATTTTAACCGACTGTTTTGAAATACTTATGTTTAGTGTTGATATTGAAGCATAAATGTTGTAATTATTAGTTAATTAACAAAATTTACAAATTCCATGGTTAAATGACACTTTATCTAAGATGTTCGACGTCTTCCAGAACGTTGTTTTTGTAAGTTTTGCACAGTGCCGTCGGTTTCAAACTTATCTCGTATACGTGCAAAAATATTAGAAAATATCGCACATGAAGTCTCGAAAATAATAATTATAATTTAAACATCTGTAACTTTTTGTTTTTCAATTTTTAATAAAAATAATTACATATTTAGATTCAGGAGAAAATTCTTTATTAAAAAACATATAAAAAGTAATATATTTATTATCCTCATAGCTGGTATTATCGAACAAAGTGGGTATACATTTCTTTGGGACACGCTGTATATAAGATGTATTTTAAAAAGCTATTTGCTGGGCTGTAAATAAATAATTTTTAGTAAATAATAAATACCTAAGCGGGCGAATTGAAATTAGCTCGTGGGCGAAATTTCGCCCGCGGCCGAGGGTTTCCCCACCCCTGTAACTAGACGAATACTACTAGTGTTTAACTATAAGTATGGATTATTGATTATTACAATTATTTATTATCATATTCTTCTGTCTAATTATGTTGTAATCCCATGAAATATTTTTTTATTGAATTTTAGAACATCGAATGACTAAACTTTGAAACATCGTAATTGATATAAAATACTTAAATGTTTTTCTTTCTTTTCAGATATTCCCAAGATGCCAAAATTGAAGACAAGAGGTCAGTCGTCATGCCACTTGAGCCTGTTAGTCGGTACAGGCAAGGAGCTTCCCGTATCAGAACTACCAACAGTGCGAGACATGCTGAGACTAGGGTTACTCCTTCGTGAACAAAATACAAAGGATAGAAGGAACTACACAGAGAAAGAGCTCATAAAGGACATGATTCCCCCTCTTCTGCATCAGTGGAAAAAAGCTAATGTGTTATTCAAACCACCTGTACTCAATCAGTATAGACTATTGAGCTAAAATTAACAAAGCTGTGGCACAAAGCAGTTGAGACATCACTTGGTAAAGGAAAACTAGCAAAGAAAAATAAATTTCTGCACACACTTGATACTCTTCTTGACATTTTTAACTGCCAGTGTCCCATAGAGTTGTGTTCTGAAGCCAATTGTTCTCCCTCATGCAGAAGAGAACCTCACCCTCACATTGATTGTCGCTGTCCTTGTGAGAAGAAGATCCCTGTTTTGGAGCTGGCTTTCATAAAGGCGCAGAGAACAAAGGCAGGAGGCCAAGGAAGTATGCAGATTGGTTCGGCAGATTATTCAGAAACCAAAAAACAGATTGTTATTGCTAAGAAAAAAAGAGAAAATCCGAGAGAGGGAAGAAAGGAAGAAAAAGAAGAGTGAAGAAGCCACCCAAAGAGATGAAGAGCTCTATCAAGAGGTTTCTCACTTCTTTGAAAGCTCTTCAGATGAACAGAAAGAAGCAACATCTGATGATAGCTCCAAAATGCCATCTGAACCTTCGCCGAAGAGAATGAAATACAACACTAAAGACATCTAAAACATTGCCCTTGCCAGTATTCGCCACCATACGGGGCTACGAGAGACTGCAGAGATTGCCACTGCCGCTTGGATAGATGCAGGCCTCATCAGCCGAGAGGATACATCCTTAGTGATAGATCATAATAAGATAAGAAGAGCACAAGAAAAAATAATGAAGGAAATATCTGATCAGCATGAAAAAGATTTGAAGGAGGAAGGTCTCTCTTGCCTTTTGTTTGATGGAAGAAGAGATGACACAAAAGTTCTCCTAGAGGTAGAGGGAATGGACAGAAAGTTTCCCGGTCTCATCAAAGAATAACACTACTCTGTGTGTTCTGAACCTGGTGGCCGCTATTTGTTTCACTTTGTTCCTGAAGCAGAAGTAGAAGCCAAGAAACATGCAGAGGCAATTGCTGATCAACTAATATGTTGGCTTCAAGAAAGAAGACTTGACAGTTCACTGCAGGCCGTTGGTGGAGACTCAACTGCGGTGAACACTGGATGGCAGGGCGGTGTTATGACGCATTTAGAGAAAAAACTTGGAAGAAGGCTTGTTTGGATTGTATGCGATTTGCACACAGGGGAACTACCTCTTCGTCGTCTCATCCAGGAACTTGATGGTCCTACAAAGAGCAACAAGTGGTCAGGCCCCCTTGGCAACATGCTAGATGAAGCAACGAAATTAGAAATAAATACAAAATTTCCAAAGGTCGAAGTAGGCCCTCCCCTTCCAGTGTTGTCTGAAGAAGTTATCAAAGACCTCAGCACGGATCAATCTTACGCTTATCGTATTGTTCAAGCAATCAGTTCAGGAGAGTTGCCTCAAAATCTGGCTCTCTTGGAGATTGGACCCGTAAGTCACAGTCGTTGGTTAACTACAGCGATTCGTTTCTGCAGGATTTGGGTTTCCAAACATGCACTGAAGGGCAAAATGCTACAGAATTTGATGTTGATTGTTCAATTTATTATTGGGTTTTATTTTCCTCACTGGTTCAATGTAAAACTTAATCCAATGTGGATGGAGGGGCCCAACCACATCTTGTTTCAATTACAGCTACTGAGAATCCAAAGGAAAGTAGTGGTGGACATCGTGTTACCTGTGGTGAGAAGGTCCGCTTGGTATGCTAGGCCAGAGGCAGTTTTGCAAGCAATACTCTGCAGCCAATGTACCAAAGAGCGAACTGAGGCTGTGGAAATCATTCTAAAGCTTAGAGGAACATCACTAGGTGATGACCAGCTGGGAGACTGCTCTGTTCAGACAAGGAAGGTGCCTCCGATAAACGTCAATGCCACGAAATTGTCAGAATTAGTTAACTTGAGTTCGGAAGTTTTGGAGCCACCACTGACAACATGTATAACAAACAAAGATTTAACACAACTTAAAGAGGCCCCAATGCAAATGCCAAAGTGGCCTTCTCACACTCAGAATGTGGAGAGATGTGTGAAAATGGTCACAGAAGCAGCTAGTCAAGTTTACAGTCACGAGAGGCGAGAAGGCTACATCAAAGCGCAAGTAGCAAGCCGAATGCTGATGTCAAGGAACCGCAGCAAAAAGGACATGACTGCATTGGTTACTTTCAAATAAAGACTCTGAATGATATCTTATTGCCACTTTAAATGTTGATAGGATGTTTGCGCACATTTGTTATTTTGTTACGAATTTACGGAAAAATGGAATTTTTGAATTAAAATTGATGTAGGTAGGAGTTATTTTTTATTGTTTTTGAAGCAAGGCTATTATTTTGTATGCCAAATGATTACATTAAATTACTACCAAATCACATGATTTTCAATTTAGTCATTTCACCCCCAAAATTGACACACCCTAATGGGCTAAACTTTTTACTGAGAGATGTCGAAACCTTGTAGAAAAATACCCAAACTGAATCAGTGAAGTCATTGAAGCAAAAGGTGGACACACAAAGTATTAAATAATTTTGTAATTAAATGTATGAAAACTTTTGCTTTTTCATTTTATTTTTATTTTCCTCATACTCGTTGATGTTTTACATTATAAGGTGGCGTTTAACTAATTTTTTATTTGTTAGATTTTTCCACACGCACGGTAAACTTTTCCTAACTATCCTATGCATAATACAAAAGATAAGGACGAATATAACTGAAATATGGAATATAACTCTGTACGAATACGTATGAGGGCTACTATATATATAAATATGACTAAAATGACAAACGCTTGAACTAACATGCTTTAATTACCAGACATTTCGAGAGACCCAATTCCTATCTTCAGTGGTAGTCACAACTTACAATGTTTATTTCAATTGTTGAATAATAATAATTAAGAGTAGGTTTATTATTAAAAATGTAAAGTGACTTCATAAGTCTTAGATCAGTTTCACAAGTTAGCTTACAAAGGATTGAAGGTTTTTCAATCCTTCGTAAGCTTACTTACTTCTAAATTTATTTATTAGTTTAATGTTTACTTTAATGATTTAGCTACTGAAGATGGAAACTGGTTCTCCCAAAACTTTATTTAATTGCAATAAATGATTTTTACTAAAGGGTGTCGCAGAAGTCTTGGAGGGGGTTTTATTTGGCTATAACTTTTTTGTTTGGAGATCAAATAAAACAAGTTTGTAACACTTGAAAATATATTTATTGCGATTTTAAATATGAATTTAATATCTGGTGAACATCTTCATTTCCATTGCGTAAATCTAAAATCGCATTAGTGTACGTTATCCGACTCTGATGATCTTGTAGTTTAATTTCTTGAGCAATTTGAATTTTGTACGGGTAAAGATTGATATCCTCTCTTAAAATTCGATGTAAGGAAATTCTTGAAATGTTTAATTCCTGGCTGCGTCGTCGGACTGATGTGGATTTTCCTCAACGCTTTCACGAACCATTTCAACCAGAGTTGGACTTCGGCTTGTCCGAGGACGCCCAGTCCGTGGTTCGTCTCCCTGACCACCCTTCCCATGAAGGAGCAGAACGTGTGTTGAATTTTAATCGAAAAGCTCTTTGAGAGGCAACGATGGAAGAGTTGTTTGCCAAAAAAAGTTCCACAATAGCCACTCTTTGTTGCACCGTCCACGATTTCATTTTCATTAATCGCAGCAAGGGTACTTTAATTGAAAAATAAAAATAAATGAATTAATAAAAAAAAAAAAAAAGTTATAGCCAAATAAAACACCTCCAAGACTTCTGGGACACACTTTACAACATGGGTCCTTCTTTTCATCCTTCGGATAAGGTTCTTTACAAACAAGCCGCTCTGTCATATATATATATATATATATGAAAAGAAGGATCAACACAACGGCAAACATTTTCATTTATTTGTACATCAGACGTTTCGACAAATCTTTTGTCATCATCAGTGAGTTAAGTCTTAAAACCTTAAAACAAAATTGAAAAGTGAAAGTTACATCAATACAATATTAAGACCATTAAAATTAAAACCTTAAAGCAAAATGAAAATTGCATCAATACAAAATTAAAACATTTAAATTTCATCACTATAAAAACTAAAATTAAATTAAATTTCATCACTATAAAAACTAAAATTAAATTACCTCAATAGGTAAATACACAATGTTTACATCCACCTCCATACTTGGCAAAGTCTAAGAGACCACTAGGTGGTCAGGGATTAGAAAGGGTATATCTGTGAAACACGGTTGGTTGTCAAAAGAGTCTTAATTTGTAGGATGAGCTATTATTATTAAGGGAGGGTTTGTTTCTATAGATGTACAAAGATTCTAAAATTCGGAGTTCTGTAAGGTTATTGGATCTAGTTAAAATTTCAAACTGAGTTTTGTGAAGGGGATGGTCGTTTTCATTACTGTGGTTTCTAATTGCGGATTGTGGAGGGCTACTGAGGGGACGGTTGGTACGGACTGACAAGCCCAAATGTTGAGAAAGGCGCACCTCCAGTAGCCCTCCCCTCAGTAGCCCTCCACAATCCGCAATTAGAAACCACAGTAATGAAAACGACATCCCCTTCACAAAACTCAGTTTGAAATTTTAACTAGATCCAATAACCTTACAGAACTCCGAATTTTAGAATCTTTGTACATCTATAGAAACAAACCCTCCCTTAATATAATAGCTCATCCTACAAATTAAGACTCTTTTGACAACCAACCGTGTTTCACAGATATACCCTTTCTAATCCCCTGACCACCTAGTGGTCTCTTAGACTTTGCCAAGTATGGAGGTGGATGTAAACATTGTGTATTTACCTATTGAGGTAATTTAATTTTAGTTTTTATAGTGATGAATTTAATTTAATTTTAGTTTTTATAGTGATGAAATTTAAATGTTTTAATTTTGTATTGATGCAATTTTCATTTTGCTTTAAGGTTTTAATTTTAATGGTCTTAATATTGTATTGATGTAACTTTCACTTTTCAATTTTGTTTTAAGGTTTTAAGACTTAACTCACTGATGATGACAAAAGATTTGTCGAAACGTCTGATGTACAAATAAATGAAAATGTTTGCCGTTGTGTTGATCCTTCTTTTCATCTGTAAGCTCCGGTTCCCTAAGGAGAAGTCAATAGCTTTGATATATATATATAATATATATATATATATCTGGAGGGCAAAAAATGGGAGACCTCGAACTTTGGCTGTAAAATCCAAAGTTTTGGTCGGATTTCAATATTTTTTACACCCACAACTAAGTAAATTTCCTATACGGTGAGCGGATTTCAAAGAAAACTAATGAAAATTACGGTTTATTGAACATTTATTTAAACCACTGGAAATTCCCCATTTACACTCTACTGCATTGTCGGGTCAGCAATAAAAAGGGAGTCCTTTTAAGTTCTTCATATCTCGGCAAATGCGATACATAGAACCATAAAATTTTAATATGTTAGTACTAGGTAATTTTATGGTTTGCAAGCCATCTTTTAGCATTTTAGCTGAGAAATTGGATTTATGGCGAATATTCCAGAAAAATCTTGCGATAATTAAAGCGATTTTAATTAACGTAAGCCAACTGCAGGTGGTTTGGACAAGCTTCTCAAGAAAATCGATAAAACAGGAGATGCTAAAAGATGGCATACAAACCATAAAATTACCTAGTACTAACGTACCAAAATTTCATGTATCTATGTACCGTATTTGCCGAGATATGAAGGATTTAAAAGGTCTCCCTTTTTTTTTGCCGACCCGACAATGCAGTAGTAGTGTAAATGGAGAATTTCCAGTGGCATAAAGAAAAATAATAATGTTCAATAAATCTGTAATTTTCATTAGTTTTCTTTGAAATCCGCTCACTGTATAGGAAATTTACTTAGTTGTGGGGTGTGAAAAAATATTGAAATCTGACCATAATTTTGGATTTTACAGCCAAAGTTCGAGGACTCCCTTTTTTTTGCCCACCCTATATATATATATATATATATATATATATATATATATATATATATATATATATATATGCCTACATATCGGTGTAATATAACTCAGAGTTTATTAGAAGGAATTCCCCGCAAGGGGGTTCTAAGCTCGTGCTCTTGAGTGCTCTTTGTGCTCGTTTGTACGTGCTTGTTCCTGGAGGTTTCACGTGCGCCCTCCCGGCCCTAGCACCCAAGGATGATGGGGCTCGACCCTGCAGTCCTTGTCATCCTTGGTCTTTTTCCACTTCGACTGTCCCCTCCACCCTTTCTTTTTCCTCTGTCTTTCCTCTCACTTTTTCTTTGTTTTTCCGCTGAGATATGCCCTTTAAATAGAGGCGAATCGGTTCTTCCTGAACTAAAAAAAAAAAAAAAAAAAAAATTAGAAGGAATTAGTGATTAGTTGATGATAGCCAATCACGGTTGCTTTTTCAAACGTTTACAATATTTACAGCCTTGATATGAGCATACGAAAAGGTAGAAAAAATCTATTAATTCATACTGTATTAACATTTCGCTAAATATATATGCTGAGAGATTGCTTACCTTATGTAAATATACTACGAATTATAATATATTTAACTCCCTTTAATAGTAAATTCTAATGCTTTCATTATTACCTATTTGGCGTTTGAGGGTGATAATAGTATCACTCGGAGTAATAGTTGGTTTCAACATACATTACTGATAGAAAAGTGTTTTAAAGGCTAAAAAATGTCTTCTAAAAATCTAAATAATTAATTTTTTTTTTAATGAGAAAAATATGTTTTGTTTAAATAAAATAAATCCTAATATATTTTTTCATATCGTTAAAACAAAGAGTTTAATTATCCAGATTTTAATAAGTCCTCTTTTAGTCTTAAAAATATTTTCATATCCGTGATTATGTGAATTTAACCAACTATAGGAGGAGATTCTAGACACCAATGGACTTGGGAAGTATTCCGGGATGGATGTTAGGCAGGAAACGGGGAGTGCTGCAACTCCCGTTTCTTCTGTCACTGTCCTCTTTAGCTGATCTTTTTCCGTGTCTCATCTACCCTGTGAGCAGTCCAGCATGCTCTCAAACACACACTTCTCCCTCTATTCCTCATTACACATAAATGCATGTTACACACTACTCAACCTTTTCAAAATTTAT
The DNA here is from genome assembly GCA_023014485.1 of Bathynomus jamesi. NCBI lineage: Eukaryota > Metazoa > Arthropoda > Malacostraca > Isopoda > Cirolanidae > Bathynomus > Bathynomus jamesi. Next base: position 534,520 of record JAJOZX010001699.1, read on the forward strand.
ATTAAAAGAAAATGGTATCATTTTGGATGAAATAACTGTTTACGAGGGTGAGATTGCGCATTATATCGATAGGCTAAAAGTTAGCAAGGCTCCAGGCCCTGACGCTTTTTATCCCAGACATTTGAAAGATTTGAAAGACGTTATCGTAAGCCCCTTAACGAAGATTTTTAATCAGTCACTCGAAACGGGGATTATTCCTGAAGACTTCAAATTAGCTAACGTCACGCCTATTTTTAAAAAAGGCGACCGCGCAGTAGCTAGCAATTATAGGCCCATTAGCTTAACGTCAATTGTCGGTAAACTTTTGGAATCCGTAGTTAGGGATCGTATCATCGATCACTTAGAAATTAGCGATTTGATTAATAGTAGTCAGCATGGGTTTCGACGCCATAGGTCTTGTTTAACTAATTTGTTAGAATTTTATAACGAAATAGTGCGCGAATATGATAGGCATAGAGCGGCTGACGTTATTTATTTAGATTTTAAAAAGGCGTTCGATACAGTTCCGCATAGGAGACTGATTGCGAAGGTCAAAGCGCACGGTATACGCGGTCAGGTAGCTAACTGGTTAGAATAATGGCTTCGTGCTAGGAGGCAGAGGGTCGTAGTTAATGGTAGTGAATCGGGGTGGTTAGATGTAGGTAGCGGTGTCCCACAGGGTTCAGTGTTAGGCCCATTGCTATTCGTAATTTACATTAACGACATAGATGTAGGATTGACTAGTAACGTGTCAAAATTCGCGGACGATACTAAAATAGGCGGTAAGGTTGTTAACGAGGACGATAGAAATGGGCTCCAAGACGATGTAAATAGGATTATGGAGTGGACAGATAAGTGGGAGATGCAATTTAACGTAGACAAATGTAAAGTTTTGCATATAGGTTCTCGTAACAATAATTACACGTACACGATGGATGATAGGGAGTTGACGAGCGTTGACGAGGAAGTAGATTTACGCGTACGCGTATCTAAGGATTTAAAGGTTAGGAACCAGTGCCTGGAGTCTTGCGCAAAAGCTAATAGGATGTTAGGCTTCATAGCGCGTAATTTCGAATTTAAATCGAAGGATATTATATTGTCCCTTTACAAGTCCCTATTCAGGCCTCATTTAGAATATGCCGTTCAGTTTTGGTGCCCGTACTTGCGTGAGGATATTGATAGGTTAGAAAGGGTTCAGCGTCGTGCCACGAAACTAATTCCGTCATTGCGCAACAAGCCTTATGAAGATAGGATTAAAGAGTTAGACCTGTATTCACTCGAAACTAGGAGATTAAGGGGGGAGTTTATTGAAGTTTTCAAAATTGTTAATAACATCGATAACGTAAATTTTGACAAATTGTTCACTTTCGATAATAGTAATACTCGTAATAACGGATTTAAGTTGCGTGGCAGACGTTTCATTACTAATATCGCTAAAAACTTCTTTACGTTTAAAATAATTGATAAATGGAATAATCTTCCCGCGCCGGCGTGAACTCTATCAGCGTTAATGTGTTTAAGAACCGTCTTGACAGACATTTTAAAAATATTAACGTTGTTTAAAATAAAAAAAAACAATTAGCAACAGGAGCTCTGGGGGTGGTGGTCGAGGATGAGTCTGTTGACGATTAATGCCAGCTTGTGACATGCCAGCGTGTGATGCCAGCAATAGAAAAAAAAAATTAGACTAACACGAACGTAGATGTAGCTCGTAGCGTAAACTAACCCACTTTTTGTTTAACTTTACCTACTTTTTTTTTTTTCCTTATCCTCTCCTTACTTTGCATGTCTGTAACTCTCTTTTCTTGCATGTTTGTAGTTTGCATGGTATGACAGTGAGTTAAGACTGTGTTTGCATGGTGTGTAAGCGTTCTTATTTTACTTCTTTTCATCTTTCACCCATCTCCTATTCTCTCCGACTATTTTTCTGACTTGTCGGCAGTGGCCGGAGGATGATGATGGTGAGTCTTTTTTCTCTTTTTCTGAATGAATGTTAACCAACGAGTGATAGGTGTTCCTCCTTACTCAACCCCTTATTCTCTTCTCTTAACCCCCTACTCTTCCTTTCTCTCGGACTAACCTTAGAGTGGATCTTAGGGTCTTTGTTAGCCTTAGCTTCTGTAGATCTGTAGATCCTTGACGATCTTGTTTTTGGCTCTCTCCGTCTTCTGTGGAGGGTCACTTTTGCGGGCGTTCGCCCTTAGTCCCCTCCTATCTACATAAAATACTAATATTTTATAGTTTGCTATACAGACCGTCAAAATAAGCAAATTATACTTTTGAAAGAATTAAAAGAACTCTTCAATATTCAGTGTAATTCGAAAATGCTGCCTCATAAATAATTATCCAGTAAAGATTCGCAGGACCTTTGAATCACAGTGAACTTAGTATACCTAACAAAGCGTATTATAAAATGGTTATTAAAGAATTTTAATCTTTATACATATCATTTATGAATCATTTCTATATTTACTCTTATTAAAAAGTTTTTAAATGATCTTCAAAAGATTTTTAAAGAGATAAAAATTTGGTTTAAAAATATAAATAATTTTTTCCCTGTATCATTTCATTAAAAATCAGAAAATTTTCCAAACTCACTTTATAGGATATTATCTCCTCCTCAAAGGTTTCTCTCTCTCTCTCTCTCTCTCTCTCTCTCTCTCTCTCTATATATATATATATATATATATATATATACACACCCGGATACAAAATTGGTGTCCACATGAGAAATAATTAAATGCAGACTATGAAGTATGACGACATTAACACCCAAATTAATTGCCATGTAAACGTTACATAGGTATGTTGCGTCATAGAAATCGTGGAAACTTGTGCGTAATTATTTTTATTTTATACCCATTTGATATTTTAGATAAGTCCGAGCTTGAAATGTTTCAAAACTAAAGAAATCGTACATACGAAACTATTGTGTACGTTATAGGTTATATTATGTAGGGGACGCGGAGGTAGACAGAACGTAATTAAATCAAACCAGAATTAATAGACTTATAATGAATGTACGACAAAAACCCCACAAGAAAAAAAAAACACCGACAAAACCCCCGGCGACAAAAAACCCGGCGACCAAAACCCCACCGACAAAACCCCCTAAATAGGGTAATGCGACAAAACCCCCACTCACAAAAATAAATATATAATGTGTATTTAAATTCAAGGTCAAGGTGACAGAGTCTAGGTTATAGGTTTTGAGAAATTCCAGTTTCAGTTTCTGAATAAGCTTCACTGCAGCAGTATCTCTGAAATTTTCACCGCAAATTATATTTTCTTTCCGTTTTTACCCATCATGGAAGTCATTCGGAATAATAAAGGTGGCGAAAAGCTGTGTTATAATGGCTATATGTATACTAAAAAATCCACTAGTTCTAATACAAAGCGGTGGGAGTGTGCTAGAAGAGCAGCGTTTGGATGTAACGGTAAAATAACAACTAATTTAGAAATAACCGATATCATTTCAAGTATAGAGCATAATCATGAGAGAGATGAAGGATCAATAGAGGCAGCGAAAGTGCGTGCATCCCTCTATCAACAGGCCAAATCAAACAAAGGAAATACTAGTCGCGTTGTCGCGGATTCATTGGAAAGCATGACTCAAGAAGGAAGACTTGCTATGGGAAAATTAAGTACAGTAAAAAGAAATGTTCAAAGAAAGCGTCAGGAAGCCTTTTTTTATTCACGATAGTGGCATTGAAGCCAGGAATCGAGTCATTGTGTTTGCTACAGAAGAATGTATGCAAAATTTTGGTAAGTCCGATATTTGGTTTATGGATGGAACGAAAATATTACGACTTAACCTAACCAATCGTCAATATATATATATATATATATATATATATATTATATATATATATGCTGCAAACCCACAAGGAAAAAGAAAAAGAAAAACGATTATAAGGCTACCTAACGAAGGCTGGGGGCCCTGTTTTTGTCGCTGGGGTTTTTTTCGGTGGGTGTTTTGTCGGTGGTTTTTTTTTCGTGTGGGGGTTTTGTCGGTGGGTGTTTTGTCGCCGGGGGTTTTGTCGGTGGTTTTTTTTTTCGTGTGGGGGTTTTGTCGGATCTCCACTTATAATAACCGTAATTAAACCCAATCATGAATCGTTTAACTGGAATAATATCGAATCCGAATTAATTCTAGACTGATCCAATTCACGTACGTCATTATGATATAGAAATTATATTTTATCTTCGCTTAAAATATCCTCCCAATCTCCCGGACCTTACACCTTTACTTTCCGAAATCTATGCATGTTTAAAGGGTTGGGATCACCTGAAAATCAGGGCCCACAGCCTTCTTTAGTTAGCCTTATAAGGCTAACTAACGAAAATATCACGACCTAACGTAACCAATCGTTAGGTCAACTGTACGCCCTTGACGATTGGTTAGATTAGGTCGTTATATTTTCGTTAAGTTAGCCTTATTAAGCTAACTAAAGAAGGCTGGGGCCCTGATCTTCAGGTGATCCAAGAATTGTACTAGAAAAAAGATATGAATTTAAGTTTGTATAATGACATTATTATTTTCATTATCATAGAAATTTAATTAATGTGATCTACGCATGCGCATTACCACTATAATATGTGTGTAACCTTGGAATGATTTTGTATACGTTTCATAAAGTGTAGATACTAAAATATTACGTGTACATAAATGTAATAATGTAGATGGTATCTCTCCAGATTTTACATACATAGAGAATAAGGGTATCTTTTCGAAAATGCAAATGATTTACCAAATTTCAAATGACGGGAAATATGTGTGTCACGCCATCGGTGAGTGACCTTGAAAATGTAAAACGACATTATATAGTATATAGTACATTGTATAGAAATGTAAATAATCTGACTATTTAATCCTTTCCTGAGATTCATCCTAATAATTTATTTAAATCGGAGGAGTGATCTCTTTACAAATTCAACTTGGACGATAGTTGTTAAAAATTTAAGATGACAAGCAGGCCCGTAGCCAGCTTTTTCCAGGGAGGGGAGAGCTCGAATTTTATGGTAATGTAGCAAAAGTGGAGTGGGAAGGTACAGAGAAGGAAGCCACGAAACAATATGCCGCACACAAAGATCGTGAGGGGGGGGGGGGGGGGGGCAGGGGGCTTAGCCCTGTTCAAAAATCAACTTTTTCTTATTTTCATAGGTTTCTGTACTTTTTCCCATGCTTTTTGACCTGAAAAGGCCGAAAATCACAACCATTTTGACCTAGGTTGTTGGAAAGCATTGCCGCATGGAGCTTTAATTTTTCTGCCTTGAAATCGGCCAAAAGCACCAGTTCCGGGGTCCCTTGAATCATGTTTTGCACTATAATTTTTTATCTAAACAAGATAGAGCAACAAAATAGGCACCAAATTAAAGTGTTTTTAATCCTCTTTCTAACTTATACAATTATGATAGTCTTGGAACAAGAAATGGCACATTGGTACATACAAAGATTTCAGAAATATCACAAAATTCGTTTTCTCACTCTCAAGGCAGACAAGGCGCCTTATTCATGACACAAATTTGAGATTAACATTTTGTCACAAGTCTGATCGATCAAGAAGTGAAAGCATTACATGATGATTAATTTCATAATGACATTTACACAGTCAGTTGTTGAGAGTTTGTTTCTTGAAGCTGTCAAAGCGGCGTCTGTTGAACTCCACAGCTTGAAGGAGATAGTCCCTTTGCTTGGCATCTGTTGTTATGACATTTGCAAAGTCGCTCATCATCTTGACACCACGTTCAGCAATGTCATTCACCGCTTTCAGATTCTTAACATAGTCCAACGCTTTTCTGTAGTCCTCATTCTGTGGCCAAGACGTGACAGGTTCCAGAAGCCACTCGGATCCAATGTTCAGTGTGTCCAGCAGGAAATGTGATTCTGGGCCAATGAGATCAACCAGGGTGGTCTTAGCTGTGACTCTCTGGAATAGAGGCTTTCCTGTTCTGAAGCTGTCTGGCTTCTCAGTGGCATGTAACTGGGCAGCAATGTCGTGCTTCAATGTGTCACTCAATCTACTGCTGAACAGGGCAAATGGCACGACTTCCTGCGTCAGGTACCATTTGTGGTTTTCCATCTTATTAAGTACTGCATTAGCAAGCTCTGGGTCAGTTTTCTTGTACTTCAACATGTCCTGGATTAGACTTAGATCATTCACGTGAGCATCTGCAGCAGACATTGACATCATCCATACAGGAGTGTAGAACAGCGCAAGGAAGGTGTTGAGTCTTTCCAGCTTTGATACAGTGTCTTCGTCGTACTCAAGTTGATCTGCAAACATCAGCATTTTCATGGAGTACAGGTTTCTGGCCATCCATCTGGCCTGATGAATGGCGCCTGGTCGACTCCAGTGAATACCTCGAGGAGGCGTTCCTCCAAGAACAATGACTGTCAGTTCAGCCATTTCCCTGTAGTCGGCTCTTGGAAGCCTTTCTGCTGTTAGGATGTCTTGGAGTATTTCTTCACTGTTCTTCTTCTTTTCCTTCAGCCATTTGCTGTTGATAGCCAGCATCTTTGGGTTTTCCTTGGACAAGTCCATCCAAACATCATTCAGATGCTCAAACCAGGGATTATCTGGCCCCTTCACCTTCCCAAACAGCTTCTCCCAAACTGCTCCTACTAGAATTTCCAGGATGTGATGTCGACAGGCCAGATAAAACACCTTTTTGTTCAGCATTTTCTCTAGCAGTTTGGCAGCTCCTCTGTGAACTCCACTGTTACTGGATGTAGTGTCAAAAACAAGGGCAGTAACATTATCCGTAAGTTCCCATGTCTCCAGTAAATCCATTGAAGCCTCAGCCTGAGCTGTGCCAGAAGAATTGTCGATGACAGGTACTCCCAATAACTTTCCTTCAGTGTATGAAGGTGGACCAGACACTAGCACAGCTAAAGTCTCTGAGGTACTTCCAGGTTCACTGCCCAAGACATCTTTGAGCAACTTTCCATCCCAGTGTAAGGCAGCGTACTGTGGGGGGTTTTCACAAAACTTGGACATGTGACTCTGGCTGATATTATACCTGGACAACATTCTGTTGCGACGTGTTGTTGAGGTTGAGATGACGAAGTTATCCAGATCAGCCCCTCCAGCTTTCAAGGTGGCAGAAACCATGGCAGTAACTTGATTGTCTGATAAACCAAGACGATCAGCTGTATTGCAGATGACATCACATTCCATGACCTTCCTTGGAAACGTCAAAGTCACACTAGTCACAGTGTCTTGATGGTGAGAACATCCAGGACGAGGCTGATGGTAATCCATGTCCTCTGTGTTAGCGTCGTTGTCAGTTGAGTCACCCCAGGTAATGTCATCCACATGAACAACTGCCTCTTGTTCTGCTGCAGCTGTAAAATAGTACAACATGTTAAGACAGTAATTGTTAAGTACATGCTAAATATCGCAATGGAGTAAAACTTAAAACTTTTTGTAACGTTCAAAGTAATTAGTTTTACCTTGTTCTTGTCTATGCTGCAGTCTTTCATTCCTCGCTGCTTGCTGCAGGGATCTTGTCTCAAAAATCTTGTCATGACCAGACATATGACCTTTCCTCTCAGTCTTTTGGTGTTCGTAGAACCTGATATCCTCATCTTTCTTCTCTCTGGATAACAGTCTGCTGTTCTGTATTTCCTGGATTGCATCTGGAGCTCCTATATCGAACAGGCTGTCTAATTCCAGCACAAATGCTCCTCTTTTTCCTCCAGGGTTACTTGCTCTTCCTTTGCTTTTCACCAGAGCACGATGTTTCTCATGTAGTTTCATGAAGAGCTTCATTGCGTTGTACTTGGTCATTGTCTTGATCCTAGCCATCTGCCAGAATGGGATGATAGATTCAACTGTTTCATATGCCAGGTCTTGAACCATGGGCCTCCCTGCATTTTCCGGTAAATTCTGAAGATTAAGGAAATACTGGAACGCCTGTCTGTTGGTGGGAAGCTGGGAACCACTGATAAAAGCTGAAGGGTATCCAACCAGGAAAGTTTCAGTGAGAGATCTGGTAGATGGCCCAGTTGACACCTGCCTGTGGACAGTACGTGGAGGTTCTGAGATATCAACTGTGCGCCCACGGAGCTCCCTCAGCTCCTTGCTTAATGCCATTGTGAAGTTGTAACTTGTAGATGGTTTTCTAGATTCTGATTGAGTTTCTGTTGTTTCCTGAAAAATGATAGATATTATTATTATTATTATTATTATTATTATTAATTATTATTTATTATTATTATTATTATTATTATTATTATTATTATTATTATTATTATTTATTAATTTTATGCTCTTTCATTTGATACCTAATTTGTTGCTCTATCTTGTTTAGATGAAAAGTTAAAGTGCAAAACATAATTCAAGGGACCCCGGAATTGGCGCTTTGGCCGATTTCAAGGCAGAAAATTTAAAGCTCCATGCGGCAATGCTTCCCAACATTCTAGGTCAAAATAGTTGTGATTTTCGGCTTTTTCAGGTCAAAAAGCGTGGGAAAATGTACAGAAACCTATGAAAATAAGAAAAAGTTGATTTTTGAACAGGCCTACAGGGGGCTATTAATAACAAGCTAAAGAAAATTTATTCCTAGGTTGGAAATGTATAAAAAATCAGACTTAAAATGAAATAAATCGAGCCCCTCGAGCCCCCCCAGCTACAAACTTGACAAGGATGGTGATTATAGACTTTGATGACCATTAAAGAAGCTTACAATGAACAAAAACAAATTGAATTAATAAAACATTAACACAGCAAGGGTTCAATGTGTACTCTGTTTTTATAATAACCAATTGTAGCTTTGTGCGCCACTGGGGACACGTAGTTGACAAAGTTTACAGACAAAATATTTAGGATGTCACTCAACTTGAAGAGTGCATTTTAACAGCATTGAATGAGTTCGACCAAGACACCATTTTTACAACTACTTCTGAAAGTTGAATTCTCAGTTTGATCAGGAACAAAAGCAGACGAGATATGATCGTCTTTATTGGCCAACGTTTCATATTTGTCATAGGCGGATCCAGAGAGTGGGTGGGGGGAGCGGGCTTAATCGAAACAACGGGGCTTAGTTTGGAGGCCTCATACATCCTGGTTAAGCAAAATTTGGTAAAACGTTTGAATCAGCGTGCGAAATTCCCGCTGGCCCATTGGCCCGAGGTAAGTTGTTTTCACATCGGATCAGTAATTTTCATAAGACAGCTCGTCCGAGTTGCCAGCGATGTTTTAACTTAAAACACTCGGACCAGCTGTCTTATAAAAATTACTGATCTGATGTGAAAACAATTGGCCTCGGGCCAACGAGCCAGCGGGAATTTCGCACGCTGGTTTGAATGCTTTGTGCACGTTGCTTCAATTATGGTGTTTGCTACCTATTTTCAAGATTAAAATTATACAAAAATACAAATAAAACAAATGTGATCTTTAAAGCACTGCATAAAATTTAAAATTTGAAACTTGAATTATTATTACAGTTTAAAATGCAAGCATTCAGCACACCTTATCTTAACTTTAACATGATGAAAACTGAACCAGAAACATAAATAAAAAAGAATTATAACTATTGACTAGTAGAATAGCTTATGAGAAGTAGAACGGTTGAGTTGAACGTTCCTTTTACCTCCCCCCCCCCCCATTCTGGCTGCATACAACATGGCTGGTTATAATTTGGGAAAATTTTTGGTTCCCTTGATTTCTCACTTCTCCACTAGCCATTTCTCATTAAAGAACTCTTATAACGTCTCTTCTCTCTTTATCAACGTTCCATTACAAGAGACTATAGGTATATATTAAATAACATATTTTTTTTTAATCCTAATACAGCCTTTCATGGTTCTGATAAGGTCGCTTTTAAAAAAATTACTGGAACTTTTTACGCTAGACTCTTATTTCATTTTTAACAATCAAATGTGCCTTCAAACTGATGGGGTTGCCATGTGATCTCCCTTTGATCCGTCTCTGTCCAATATTTTCATGGTACATCTAGAAAAGATCATCATGGAAAACTGTCCTTTGCAATTTCTCCCCAAAGTATTACAGAATGTATGTCAACGATACCATAGCTCTTTGAGGAACATCGGAGCAGGGGTGTGTTTAGCTACCGCGGGGCCCAGGGCACCAGATGAGTTGCGGGGCTCATTGGTTACGTGAATACACATGGAAACCATAACAATATATGAATATAAATGCATACTACAATTTACAGTGTGGTGGACTCATCTGTTTTAAATATCTCCTCCCTACAAAAAATAAGGTCGACAATATGAAAACTATGTGAAAAAAATTGTAAAAATTATACTAATGGTATATAAGCACACCGGACAAAAAATTAGTCACCCCTAAGAGCGCCGATAGTAGGAAGTTCAAGGTCACACAGAGGGCGCTGATGTAGCATTGGTAAGTGACAAGTAGCGGTGACGTAGCACACAGGATCAGATCTGTTTCGTGAGGTGGTGAAGAACAAAGTGTGTGTTGGATATAGTCTGCAAAATGGGTCGTGAGGCAGACGTTACTCAGTGGCAAAAAGGAGCCATCGTGTTTGGCAGAGCCCACGGACACAAAATGTCTGAAGTAGCCCAATTTGTTGGTGTGTCAACGCGTACTGTCCAGCGAGTTTACAAAGAGTGGTGTAGTTCGCAATCAACTGAAAATCGACGGCGTAACTGTGGCCGGAAAACAATTCTCGACAATAGTGACCGCCGCCATGTTTCTCGTCTAGTAACTGCAAATCGTTTTCAAACCAGAGAACAATTGCTCCAAGAAACCAATGAGGTTCTCCAGCGACCAATTTCCGAACGGACATTGCGACGAGAACTGCATGCGATGGACATCTGGAGCAGGGTACCACGGAAGAGGCCGCTGTTAACAGCAAGTCACAAATTGGCGCGTTATAAATGGGCTCAGAGGCACAAAAACTGGACTGCGGCAGATTGGAAACGTGTAATTTGGTCCGATGAGTCCCGTTTTTGTTTGTTCTCCAATGATGGGAGGCGACGAGTACATCGCAGGTCCAATGAAGCCTTTAATCCTGAATGCGTCGAAGGTGTTGTTCAGACTGGAAACAGAAAGTGAAGCGCAGGAATAGACACCCACGGACTCTGGCGGAACTTCGGGACCGGCTGATGAACGAGTGGCAGTAAATCGATGTTCAGTACATGCACAACCTCGTAGAGTCTCTGCCTCGCCGGATTCGTGCGGTTATCAAGGCCAGAGGCGCCGTCACACGTTATTAGGTACATTCTGAGAGGGGTGACTAATTTTTTGTCCGGTGTGCTTATATTTTAGTTACAATAACATGGCAGAATATAAGAAATAGTTGGTAATATGAATAAATGCAAGGTTTCTTGTACAAAACAATTGAAATAATTAGCGATTTATTGCAAAATAATTTTACATTTGACACTTTGACGACAATAATGTCCTGAAAATTGTAACACTTACAGTTAAGTTAAAAAAATCAACACCTTTTTTTTAACAAACATATCAGCGAAACAAAGACGAAAGGCGATTTTGCCATCTTAAAAGCACCTAGCGGATGTAGATGTACCATATGTATCAAGCTTTTTATGTTGTCATTCAATAGAAAAACCACACACACACATACAAGAACACTATACGTACGATGTATATTCCCCTCACAGTGACAAAACAAAAACTGAACGCTGGAAGCATTCGGTATCCTTAGGCCTACCTCTCTTTGGCGCTACGGGCGAGACTCGGAGTTGCCAAATGGCAGTTAACTTGCTCGGAAAATTCTGCGCCAGTGTAAATATACAAAAGGCAATAATACTGTACGTTATACGTAAGAAATAGTGTTGAAACGTGAAAGGATAATCAAGTAAGAAAAATTAAAAAAAAACATGGAGGAAATCAGTGTAAAGTGTAAAAACAGCAATTCATCCGCTGTAAAAATAAAAGTGCAATAATGTTATTTTCCAACCATTTTCAGTTTTTTCTTGATGTGTTTCCACTTTTCAAAAAACCTATATCTAATGACACAAAATCTGATCTAATTTTATATAATAAACACCCTAATATTAAATTTACAATGGAGGCCTAAACAAATAACTCTTTGCTCTTTTTAGACGTTAAAAATATCTAGAATTAACAATAAACTTTGCACTTTGTTTTGCAGGAAGAAGGATTGAGCACTAACTCTTATAGTTTTTGTCATATTTGTTAAAAGTGAATTGTATTTGAACGCTTGTTCACCATATTTTTCACCCGTCCTCATCCTATTTTGGTTTTCATCAAGGAGTAGCATATCTAAAAGATTATTTTTATGAGAACGGTTATCCCTTTTCTGTGTTTCACAGAAAAGTTTCTGATTTTATGCTCTCTATTTATCAACCTAAACTCCCTATATTCAAATATAAGATATATTTTCCTCCCGCACTTGGGATATCTTAATAGGGCCTTTAAAAGGTAACTCGTGTATATTCTAACGGTTTTCCTACCGTAGAATTTAAGCTTACTATATATTAAAAAATCCGTTCACGTTGGGTTCTCTTTTCCAACTGAAAGATTGTATTCCTTCGTTAAGGCGGTCTGATGTTATTTACAAGTTTCCCTGTCCTCGCTGTGATAGTGGTTCTTCTAACAGACTGCTAAAGGTAAGAATCTGATTCGATAGAAGAATCAGCCAAAGGACCGAAACAGCTTTGACCAAGAAGGAGAATTAACCCATCCGAGATCATACCATGCATTTGTTTTAATGATTTTAAAATTTTAGCTGCTCACTCATCCCTTTTTGACCTTAGAACTTTAGATAGAGTCCCCTCGTATATCAAAATACCTCAACCTCCACTTAGTCATGACTCATGACTCTTCAGCTGTTCCACTCCTCAGAACCTAATCTACCAACTAATAGTTCCAATTTTTTTTTTAAATTTCTGTTTCTGGTTCAGTTGTCATCATGTTAGAGTTAAGATAAAGTGTGTTGAACGTTTACGTTTTAACTGTAATAGTGATTAAAGTTTAAAACTTTTAAATTTTATGCACTGTTTTGAAGACTGCATGTATTTTAATTGTATTATTTTGTATATATATAAATTTAGTCTCGAAAATGGGTGGTAAATCCGAAACATCGTCCAATAAAGATGATCACATCTCTTCTCTTTTTGTTCATGCATATATATATATATATATATATATATATATATATATATATATATATATATATATATATATTAGGGTGATGCAAAATAACTTATCATTTCAAAAACTTGAAGACACCCTCTAATTTTATTTAATTTAGTGTAAAAACTGAACATGCAAAATTTCAGCACAATTGAAGACATTTTAGAGGTTGCTACCATCCATTGAACATTTTGTATATTGTTATTTTTCAGTTTGTATTTATTGTACATTTATTTATTTTGCAGATTTCATCAAAAATGGTAGTCAGCAACATATAGCAGTCATAACAGACTCTGAACCTCTTTCCGTAAACCTTCTCATCCCTTTCATTGCTATAGACGCTGTGGCCGAACATTCTAGAATCATTTCTTTGCTGTGACGTCACTGTGGCGGCCGCGTCAGTGTAAGTGCGGCGTCACTGACTCAGTATCTTTGCTGCCTTCGCTGAGAGTGGTTGTATAGCAGTTGCTGAGTTGCACTCATGGAGCGGCATACGCGTCACAAAACAGTTGTTTGGCTCATAGGACATCCTATAGAGTCCTTCAAAGAAACCCAGCTTCCATCTAAAAGGGAAACATTAGCATTGTTTATGAACTACAAGATCAATAAAAAGCAACAGGTGAAAACAGCGGCTTTGTTGACTGCTAGAGATGTTATGGATGTGTGGGAAAAGGCACGCATCCCAACAGTGTTGAAATGTCATGTCGTGGAGAGAGTAAAGAAACTTTTCAACGAGTGGGAGAAACTAAAGAAGAACAGAAATAATAAGAAGAAGCAATCACCTGCACTACTTCAAAAACAAGAGAGCTGGCAAAATGACTTGCAAGATCTGTTTGACATTGCACATGCAAGTGCTCTTGACATGATAAAGATAGATGAAGATCGTGAGTTTTTGATGCTGCAACGACAAAAAGGAAGAAAAGGCAAAATGTCTGGAGTGGATAAAGTTTTTTCACAAATGGAAGAGATTGCTAGAGAAAAGGAAACATTGCTTGAAAAGAAAAGAAAGAGGGAAACAGCCGTTTTCGAAGCAGCAGTGCTCTCAAGTTCAAGTCCTTCAAGTTTGAATGAAGATAGTTCAAAATCAGAAGAAGAATTTGTTGCTGACCCTCAGCAGCCATCAACTTCGAGACAAAGTAGATCAAAGTCTAAGAGTGCAAAGCTTATGGATTCTTCAATGCTTGTATCTCTTGATGCTGCAAAAGTAAGTGATAGAGCTGCTTCGGAAATCTTGATCCCAACAATCAATGCTCTTGGGCAAAACCCTGAAGAATACAGTGTTAGCTATTCATCGATACGGAGAGCAAGACAAAGGAACCGCAAGACAATGGCAGAAAATTTGAAGCAGGATTTCGAAACAAATTGCCCTCTCCAAATACATTGGGACGGCAAACTACTGGAAGATATTACTGGTCATGAAAATGTTGATCGACTGCCAGTTCTAATTTCCGGCCAAGGAGTTGATCAGCTTCTTGGTATTCCCAAACTTGCCAGAGGAACTGGTCAAAACATTGCAGATGCTGTCCATCAGTTAGTATTGGAGTGGAATATATCTGACCAAGTGAAGGGCATGTGTTTTGACACCACTGCCTCCAACACAGGTTCTAAGAGTGGTGCTTGTATGTTACTAGAGCAAAGATTGGATAAAGATATGCTGTGGCTGGCTTGCCGACATCATATTTTCGAAATAGTGTTAGAAGCTGCAGTTTCTGTCTCCTTGCCATCTTCTAGTGGCCCTGACATACAACTGTTTAAGAGATTCAAAGCAAAGTGGGTGGAAATTGACAAGAACAATTACCAAACAGCAACAGATGACCCTAACATTGCAGAGAAAATCTCAGATGCTGAAGAACTCATTCAATTTGCTCAAGCTCAGCTTGATGAACAGCAGCCTCGTGATGACTACAAGGAATTGCTCGAGCTAACGCTCATTTTCATCGGTAGTGCCCCCAAGTCAGGAATGAGCTTTAAAGCACCCGGAGCTTATCACAGAGCACGATGGATGGGCAAGCTAATTTACTGCATTAAAATTTGGATGTTTAAATCTCAGTTTAAACTAACTGAGAGAGAGGAAAAAGGACTGAGAGATGTTTGCTGCTTTTCAGCTGCGATATACATCAGATCGTGGTACCTGGCACCCATACCCTCATGCGCCCCCCGTTCAGATTTGCATTTTGTGCAAAGTCTGCAGCTCTACAAGCAAAAGGATGACAAAATTGCAAGTGCTGCACTCAATAAGTTTTTGAGACATTTGTGGTACCTCTCTGAGGAGCTTGTGGCGCTTGCATTTTTTGATTCAGCTGTTTCGCATGAGACAAAAAACAAAATGAAGCATGCTCTGCAGAAACCAGTTGACTCAAAACCGAGCAAACGAGCATCAATAAATCCTGAATCAGCTGGGCAGAAACAACTGCAGGATTTCGTTACTGCGAACACAAAAAGATTCTTTGAAATCCTAGAGGTGCCTTGCACTTTTCTTGAAAAAGATGCTGAAGAATGGAATGATGATGAAAGTTATGCGAATGCAAGAGATATCGCATATGGACTCAAAGTGGTAAACGACATTGCGGAAAGAGGTGTACGACTGATGGAGGAATACAACAAACTGATAACCAATGATGAAGAGCAGAAACAATACCTTCTTCAAATTGTTAAAAGTTACAGGTCGTCACTCTCAAACAAAACAAGAAAACATTACTCTTGCTTCACAAAAACGAAAATAAACATACATAAGTGGTTATGATATGCCTACTGGGGAAACTTCCACATAAAAAAAAGTTAACGCGCTATACGCTGTACCTCAGAGGGTGGTGCGGAAATCAGCGTGCCTATTATTTACTATTTTATGAGCTCACTACGTACTATAGTCTAGAATGTCATCGTTTTTTTTCAAACTAGGTTAACTAGGTACATATCAAACCGGCTCCGGCGAAAATATCAACAAAACAATATTTTTGAGCACAAACTGATATACATTTATTTTTAAAGCTTAGTAGCAACCTCTAATTTTCTCTTTTTCAACCCCAAATTTCGCATACAATGCTTTCTTAGGAATATGAATAAAATAGGAGGGTCTCCCTGAAAATTGAAAAAAAAAAAATTTGACCCCTTTTTTGCATCACCCTAATATATATATATATATATATATATATATATCTATATACAGGTTGTCCGAGAATTATCTGTACAATTTTTGGCTGTTATTAAAAGTCAACCATGAAGTGTAGAAATTCCAGTGTTGTCCCATTTTACAGAGAATCTCATTAAGTTTTTTCTGATACCAAGTTTTGACAAGTTTTTTAGAAATTCCAGTGTGTCCGAACATTATCTGTACAATTTCATCTTTTAATAAAATTCTTGATAACACACGTAAAATTCTTAAACAAGATTATTTAGAATCTGTATTTTCAAAAGTTTCTTTTATTAAAGTAACGTTGTTCAAACATTCGATATGTGCACCATTAGTGATTCGCAAAACATCCAATCGATACTCCAAATGTTGCCATGTACGCTGCAGCATATCCACATCAATTCGCTCAATAGCAGCTGTGATTCTTGCTTTTAAATCATCAATGTCTGTCACCCGCGTACATTTCTAAAAACCTTGTCAAAACGTGGTATCAGAAAAAACTTAATGAGATTCTCTGTAAAATGGGATAAAACTGGAATTCCTACACTTCATGGTTGACTTTTAATAACAGCCAAAAATTGTACAGATAATTCTCGGACACCCGGTATATATACTGACTAATTATATTCTTTATTTTCAATAATTATTTAATTCTTATCTAGTTTACTTCCTTCATGGAAATGTTTCATACGTTTTTTTCTTCTTCTGTTTTATAAACTTTACTTCTTTTTATCTCTTATTCATTCCTTTATTCATTTTCATTCTTCTCGTTTTATCTTTTCTTTGTTACATACATAAAAACTCCTCAAAAGTTTTCTCATAAGTTTCCTTAACATCAAAAGGAAGTTTTTAAGGAAAAGTACAACCAACTATCTTCTTTTTCTTTTTCTTTTTCTTTTTAATTTTTTAAGAACCTAGAAAAGACTAAAATATTTTGTTCATGTTATTTTATCCTAAACATGAAAATGTTCCTCAATCGTGTTTTAACATGTTTTGAACATGTTCTAAACTTGTTTGAATATTTTTATACACGTTTGAATATGTTGTGTATATATTTGTAAAATATCAGTACTTATTGTTGGTAAGTTTGCTAATGCGGATTATTACTATTTGTATTAATAGTATTTTTATAATTATCATTATTATTATTACAGAGGGCAAAGACTAATTACTATAAATATAAATTCGAAGAATACAAGGGCGAACTCAAACAATACTGGAACCTCATTAACAAAGCGATTAATAGAAAACAAACAAAACCCTCTACGCCGGAGCTATTAATAAATAATGAGCTCATTACAGACAAAACAAATATTTTAAATCCTTTTCAACGAATTTTTCACCGAAGTGAGAGCCAAATTCTCCTTTAATATCCCCTCTCCCTCCCCTACAGCGCAGTCTTTCGATACGTATTTAGGTCCCCCTCTCCCACACTCTTCCTTCCTCTCTCTCACTCGACATTTTATTTAATGACAGCCATAAAACAAGTGAAAAATAAAAATTGTATACTGGACATAACTCCAAACAGAATTTATAAAGAAAGTGCGAACTTAATTGGTCTAAGCTTACAACACTCATAAACCTATTCATTCGAAAAGGTACTTTTCAAGACTGCCTCAAAAAGGCTATCCACAAATCAGGAGATAAAACTTCCTCCCTCAAACTACAGACTAATCTTCATACTTACATCAGTCAGAGAGTAATATATAATAATAATAATAATAATAATAATAATAATGATAATAATATAATAACATTTATATTAAAAACAATAATACACAAACAACAATTTGGCTTCCAACGAAAACACAACCAAAGACGCAATAACTGCTATATCAGAAGAACTTTATAGCACTCTGAACGACAAAGAAAACAGCAACAATCATCCTGCTTGATCTA
Organism: Bathynomus jamesi; assembly: GCA_023014485.1. Lineage (NCBI taxonomy): Eukaryota > Metazoa > Arthropoda > Malacostraca > Isopoda > Cirolanidae > Bathynomus > Bathynomus jamesi. The sequence goes on from JAJOZX010001699.1 coordinate 552,643, forward strand.
GTTGAAGCCTTTAACACAGTATTCATGACATACTCTTAAAAAATACTTATACATTTCGGTTTCATGGGACTACCCTCTGAAGGGTTGTCCTCCAATTACCTTGTCGTTGTTACACCCGTAAATCTAGGAAATATAATGAGGACTTTACTTGGTTATATTATTAAGAATTTGGTAGCGAAAGTCAGCTTAACCTTAAGCCGAGCTGGTTTAGTTTTATCAGTTTATGTGGGCAAATTTAATTAAGCCTATCTCATACGAGAATAAGCCTTGAGATCACCGGATGTCAACGACAGCCTCGTTTCGAGTCTGGGCCTACCTGATTATTAAACTGATTATTTATTAAACTTCTTAACAAGAATTTACCACAATCACTGCGAACGATACTAATACAATATAGGGTAACTCCTCAAAAACGGCGTCGCTCGTCCCCACACAATGGATATTTAGACAAATACAGGGTGTCCCATAAGTCCGGCATCATAGGAAAAATAATAAAAAAAAGGCAAAACAAAAGCTTTTATTTACAGAACATGCTCAATATGTCCACCATTGTTTTCAATACACAAATTCAGACGTGATACCCAGTCAGCAAGCACACGGTGAATGATGTCAGGAGTAATGGTGTTACATGCCCCAATAATGCGCTGCCGCAAATGTTCAACACTCCTAATTTTCTCTGCGTATACCAGCGCTTTCAAGTGGCCCCAGAGATAAAAATCTAATGGCGTGAGATCCGGGCTTCTAGCTGGCCATTCCACAGGCCCTCAACGTCCTATCCAATGACTAGGGAATTGTTGGTACAGGTATTCCCTTACTTGGGTGCTGTAATGTGCAGGAGCACCGTCCTGCTGGAACCATGTTGGGAAATTTCCTTCTTCGTTCAAGACACTGGGAAATGCTTCTTCCTTGAGCATACGTAGGTAGGTGCCTCCAGTGACATGTTCATCGAAAAAGAGGGGGGTCTATGATGCGATCCTTCCAAATGCCACACCATACCATCACCCGAGATGCACCTTGTTCCTTTGAAGAGGTATACCAGTGAGGGTTGTTTTGAGACCAGTAGCGGGTGTTCTGTCGATTTACCTCACCATTTCCATAAAAAACAGCCTCGTCACTGAACAGAATGGTGGACGGGAAATTGGCATCCTGAGCATATTGTTCCGTAGCCCATTCACAAAATTCCATCCGCCGGTCGGGATCATCTTCGCTTAATTTCTGTAGGATCTGAAGTTTATATGGATGCCATTTGTGAGCCTGAAGAATGCGATGGATGCTACTTTTCGACACTCCTGTCTCGGCGGACAATCACCGAAGAGACTTATTGGGACTTCTGTTAAAATGAGCCAGGATAGCAGTCGCTGTATTATCGTCAGTGGACCTCCTTGAAGGTCCACTGCGTGGTTCATCTTCTATGGATCCTGTTTCCTTAAACTTTGCAACAAATCTGCTAGCACAACTCTGTGTTATTGGCTCGCGGTCTGGATGCAGTCTGTTAAATTCAGCAGCGGCCTCTCTTTGACTCAGATTTCCTATGAGTAGAATTATCTGGATTCGTTTCCTTGCTCACAGACATTATGGCCTGTAGAAAGAGAAAAATATGAATTATGGTTTGTAGAAATAGAAAAATATGAATTTCTCCTATGATGCCGGACTTATGGGACACCCTGTATAATTTATCCACTTGTGGTCTTCACTTGGACCATATATAAGTCACAACTGGGTATGAAACATGTTATTAAAACATATTATATACTTAAATCACAAATATGAAGCAACAAAAAAATAAAACAATATGTGAATTGGTTTAGATCGCACTTTCTTCTTGTCTCATCGAAGAAATCTTCCGAGGGTTTTCCCTTTTACTGTCTCTAACATGACTTCTTTCGTCTTGTCCACCTTTCTCTCTCGACTAATCACTGACTCGACTGCCACACTCTCTCCTCTCTCTCTCTCTCTCTCTCTCTCTGGTGAACTGTTCTTGACTAACTCCATGAATCTCCATCTGCGCCGCGATCTCCGTCTTCCCTACGCATTTTGGACATCCACTTAGCACTGGGGAAACAATTCTTTGTCCGTCTTCCTTATAAACCTAAAACTTAGAGACAACCTTTACATACACTATTTTATGGAGTTTACAAATTCCTATCTGTTTTATATTATTTAATTAACTTCTTTGTCTTATTTGACAAAATTAAATGATTTGATTATATATATATATATATACAGTGCCCGCGAAAAGTATCCGATCACCCTTGAAATTTTATTTTTTACATAAAAACAATGTTTAAATGTATACTAACCTTATATTAGTATTTTGTCATCTGTCCTTTGGTTTGGATGACTTGTTCTAGACGTTTTGGCATGGATTTAATCATTTTGACAAACTTCCACTGATATTTCCTTGCACCATACCTTTTTGATGGCCTCTTGTAATTTTTCGACTGAGCCAGTGTCGTGGCATTCAACCTTATTTTTTTATATAGCCACAGATTTTCTATCGGATTGAGATCTGGACTATTACCAGGCCAATCCAAAATATCAAATATATTATCAGTAATCCATTTTGTCACTATTTTGGCCCTGTGACATGGTGCACCATCATGCATGTATGTTTTTGTCCTTTGGATTGCCATTGCCATTGGAAGTTTATCCTGTAGCATTGCTAAATACCGTGCACCATTCATAGTTGTGTTCTTCGGAAGAAAATATAAGTTTCCACGCCCATAGTAACCGAAACAACCCCAAACCATCACACTTGGAGGGTGTTTCATTGTCTTTAGGGTGTATTTAGGGTCCATCCTATTTAAGCCAATAGGCCGGTGAACCTTTTTTGGACAACTTCTGAATGTCAAAAATGTCGACTCATCGCTAAATAAAACCTTCTTCCAGTCATCAACAGTCCAATGAATGTATTTTTTACAAAATGCGACACGTTTTTTACGCATTTTTTCATTAATGAACGGTTTCTTAGCAGCATGGCGAGATGGTAATCCGAGTTCTTTTTGGAGCCGCTCCTGGATAGTTCGTTCAGAAACACCAGATAACAAATTATTCATATTAAATTTTATTTCTTTCGCAGTTATTGTTGGGTTTTTCAATACTAAACGTTTCATAAGTTTGTCTGTTCGCGAATTTGTTTTTCTCGGTCTGCCAGATCGTTTTTTAGGGACTGGCGTGGTTAGGCCACCATTGTTCTTAGCCCGTGAAACCCATAAATTAACGGTACTTTGGGATATGTTTAATTCCTTAGCTATCTGTCTCTGTGATTTCCCACATGCATGCAAAGCAACAATAGCACCTCGACAATCACTCTTAAGTTGTTTTTTAGCACACATTATATATAATTTTATTTACACCACTTTCTGTAAAAAAAAAAAAAAATCAAGAAATTTACACAAACAGTGAAATCTGACAAATTTGAGACACAGCCACCCGCAACGAAGGCTACCAGAACACTAATTTGAGAATGCGTTGGATAGCTCTCATATCAGCGAGCAACCTCAAAGTTACCAGATGTCGCTAGAACAAATAGAAAGTGAATTACGTGTCTCTGAATATCAAGGGAAAATATTGTATTTTCTTGAGTGATCGGATACTTTTCGCGGGCACTATATATTATATATATATATATATATATATATCTCGAATGCTATTTAAAAATTAACACTGTTCATGATATTTCCATACCTCATTCGTTAAACAAGATTACAAGCAGTGATGTAGTCGAGACCACCATGGACGAGACTGAGACCGAGACCAGAAAAAAAGGTCTCGAGATCGAGAGCGAAACCGAGACCATATGCAGTTTTTGCATGTATTTAATGCTGTGTAATGCCTAATTCCTAAGCTCTGTATTTCACATTCAGGAGTAAAGATTCTAAAGGTGTTATCAAGTGACAATCGCAAAATTTACTCATAACTTATTCACAAATTCATAGTTTGTGATATTTTTCAGCAGTCAACTTCCTACTTAAAACAAGATAAGTGTTCGTTGCACTTGAAGAACGTCGTCACAGTGATGTAGTCGAGACCACCATGGCCGAGACCGAGACCGAGACCTAGGCACCCGAGACTGAGACCAGATAAAAAGGTCTCGAGATCGGTCTCGAATCCTACAGCACTGATTACGAGTACGAACGTGTGGAAACCTGTTCTTCTGGCTTCGTGCCAAAAATCACGTAGCCTACTTGTTTTCTAAACTCATCTGAGGCCTACCAGTAATTTATTCCCTGGTTATTAAATCCTAACTTATGTTTTTCCATTTATGTTAAAAATTTTACTATATGTTATATTATTAATAAATTCTTATTTTACAATCCCACTACCTGATAATGGTTCCGCTCATACTTGACTAACAACCTTTTCTTTTAACCTTTTAGGTGTTCCGTGCGATAATTCCTCATTTCATGGAGATCAAGTTTGTTGCCCATCCTCTTGAGTTGGCCTAGTGAAGTATAGAGTTGGTTTCTTTCGCTCTCCACTTCACATAGTCAGGTACCCAGAGCTGGGCAATAAATACATTGAATGTATTTAAATACTAAATACATGGGAGAAATGTATTTAAATACTAAATACTAAATACATTTTACGAATGTATTTAGATACAAAATACAAAATACATCAATTGTATTTAAATACATTTGTAAATACACTTTAAATACATACAAATTTTAACATATGCATTCACTAATTCATGAGTAACAACAATATAAAATGCTTGATAAAGGATAAAGAAATAGTACAATCTAATTTCCGATTATATATTTCCCTTTTTAGAACAAAACAAAAACAAAAGAATTTAGAACTTACGATGTTCAGCCAGTCACATATTATACTCATTATATCATTGCAAAATGAGTAACAATTAATGAGTAGATGAGACATAAACGTAAACATAAGACGTAAACATAAACATAAGGCACCTTACGAATTCTCTTTTATTTCACGGTTGCTGCGGATCAAAACCAATCTTTCAAAAGTTTTGTCTGAAAGAGAGTGTCTTTTGGGAGTCAAAGTGATTCCCGCGAATGAGAATATTCGCTCTACCGGTGCCGAAGATGGTAATGTCGTGTTATAGTGGAGGAACAGTCTTTTTATGAGAGGATGTTTTCCCAAACTGTTGATGGTCCGATCGGAATCTTGTAGAAATGCCAATACATTCATGTCTGCAGATGGTGCAATAGAGGACCTCGAAGACGAAGAGTTGTACTGTGCTAGTAAGAACGTGTATTAAACCAGTAAAAGTATTTACATTTTTATATTTTGAGTATTTAAATACATTGTATTTAAATACTCATTAAAGTATTTAAATACTATATTTAAATACATGAAAAACAATGTATTTATAAATACAGTTCTAAATACACAAATGTATTTAAATACGTATTTAAATACAAATGTATTTAAATACTGCCCAGCTCTGCAGGTACCCCTGGCTCAACTGGTCTTGTTCTGAACCAGGCATAGAGTCTTCTTTTAAAGATTTCCACTACTACACCACTCCTGTTCCGTATTTCCTTGGGCAGCTGGATGAACAGTCTTGGCCCCCTCACAACAAAGCTACTTTCCTCAGAGATGAGGATGTTCCCTGTCTAGCCTTTAGTTTAGGAACACAACACATTCTTCCTTTCCTACTTTCCAGTGTTGTTTGAGTAGTTATAGGGTCAAAATGAGATTAGGAACTACTTTCTCCATTATTTTCCATGTGTAAGTAATGTTCTTTCCAGCGAATATAAATTTAATTCACGTAACCTTTCTCAGTAATTTAGTTCTTTGTACCCATTAATCCTAGCTGTGAAGCTTCTCTGAATCCCTTCTAGTTGACTAATGTCTTCCTTTTTATATGGGGATGTTAAGACTGCGCAATACTCCAACTTGGGTATGATCAGTGTTTTCAACAGGGGAATCATTATACTCCTGCCCCTTATTTTAAGGGTTCCCAGTATCCGTCCAGTTATTCTTTTTGTTTTGTTTACTGCTATCATATTTTGTGCATCAAATTTCGCGCCATTACTTATTGTAACTCCAAAATCTTCAGCTTTAGAGTTTCTCTGAAATTCATATCCCTTTAAGGTATAATGTTCAGTGGATTTTAGTTCCTCCCTTCCTTAGTACCTCAATAGGTGAAAATTTTCAGTGTTAAATTTCATATTTAATTTCTGACCAATTGTAGATTCTGTTCATGTCCATTTGTAGAGATTCTATATCATTTGGGTTTCTTATTTTTCTACTAATTTTTGTAATCAGCAAATGATATTACTGCACCATCACTAGTAACTTTATCATTTATCTCAGTTAGATCAGTTAGCAGGACACAATTTATAGTACTTCACTCTTTTACATCTCAGACAAGTTCTATATCCGACGGAGTGCCTCAAGGGAACATTCTAGCACATATCCTGTTCCTTCTTTATATAAATTACTTCTACCGATCACTAAATAATTCGTCCTATTACCAGTATGATGACAAACGTGAATCATAACTTTAAACAAAGGTTTATTGCCACTTCAAACAACTACCAACAATGAACCCCAAAGAATATAATTATGTATGGTTTAACGCCAACAAACTATCTTTAAATATACTGTACATACTGTGTATATATACTGTACATAAATGTATCTAGTTATCCCTAAAAAGAAAACGTTGTCCCCTCTAAACCTAAACATAAATTCAGTTTCTGTTCAATGAGTGCAATCGTTCAAACTTCTGGGAAATACCCTCGATGCAAACCCCTCATTCAAAGGACGCATTGAAATGAGTAATGTTAAACCAGTTTTAACCTTGATCTACCTTACATATGTCCTTGGCTGTTGTGCTACAACATCCTTAATAGCAGCAATATTGTCACTCGAATGCACTGAGGATGGTCGATTACTCATTGGCATATCGGCAACACTTCCAGAGAGAAGAGCATTCATATGAGTCACCTTAATGGTATTGGCTGACAAAGCCACATGTCGTTCATAAGTTTGACTATATCAGCGCTGAACCTGAACTGGGCTCTTCCAAACTTCATAACTTGCAGCTATTTGAAAGGGTTCGTTTAGTGAATAATAAACCCCAATTAAGACTCTATTAAAAAATTACAGAGTTATCTATTAAAATCAAACCTGACAGAAGTGATAAAAAATAAATTAGCTAGTGACTTTTCATACACCATATATATATATATATATATATATATATATATATATATACAGGGTGGGCCGTAAGTTTCCATACATAGGAAAAATTAAACGTTTGTTTTTATGTTTCAGATACCCTAAGAATATGCGTTTGACGTAAGATCTTGTTTACTGATGAAGCAAATTTTTACGTCAATGGAGAGGTTAATCGGCAAAACATACGTTATTGGAGTAATGCTAACCCTAACTGGCTGAGTCCGACGAAGATGCAAGGTGCCGGTAAAGTGATGGTGTGGGCCGGGATATGGGGTGACAGAATTATTGGACCAATTTTTGTCAGTGGAAATCTTAATGCCGAAAGGTATCTTAACATGTTGCAAGAAGAGATTTTCCCATCCCTGCTAAACGAGGAAGGTAACTTCCCAGTTTACTTCCAGCAAGATGGAGCTCCACCTCATTATGGTCTTCACGTGCGTCGGTATTTGGATCAGCAGCAGTTTCCGGATGCTTGGATTGGTCGGCGTGGTCCTGTGGAGTGGCCTCCCAGATCCCCAGATCTCACCCCCCTTGATTTCTATCTTTGGGGGCACTTGAAGGCCATGGTGTATCAGGAAAAGATACGAGACATAAATCATCTAAAGGAACGTATCACCAACGCCATTACAAGCATAACGTCAACTGTGCTAATGCGTGTTCATCAACAGTGGGGAACACGTATTGAAATGTGTTTTCAAAACAATGGCAACCATGTAGAGCATATTATATAAATAAAAATGGTTGTCCATAAATTTTTTTTATTTTTCCTATGTATGGAAACTTACGGCCCACCCTGTATATATATATATATATATTATATATATATATATATGCCTTTCGCATTCAGAAGTACACCTCGTCAGGGAATGAAGGGAGAAGGCGAGATGACAAAAATATATACAACGGGACAGAAAAACAAAAAGATTAGCACATGATTAACAAGGTGTTGATTAGAGGCAAAAGTTATTTTAACAGGATATTGTCAATTTTATACATTCCCGGACTGTTATTGAAATTATTTTTAAAATGGATAAATGCACATTCTAGAACAGGGGTGGGGAACCTTTTTTCATTGGAAGGCCGCATTTCATTTAACCAAGACCCTATTAGGCCGCATTTCATTTAACCAAGACCCTATTAGGCCGCATTTCATTTAACCAAGACCCTATTAGGCCGCATTTCATTTAACCAAGACCCTATTAGGCCGCATGCTGAGTATTTAACATATACAGTACAACAAAATGTCATATTTTAGTCTACAATCTACATATTTACTAATTTTAAATCAAACTTGATAATACGTGAGAGATTTATAATAAATAAAAAATTCAGCAAGTGCATTTATTTTTTTTTGGGGGGGGGGGAATAATTGACAATAGAACTAATATTAAGTGAAAAATGATATTAAGTGAAATGATGTTAATATTAAGTGAAAAAGTGATAAACCATTTAATGACTTTTTTGTGACTGCTTATTGCGGGACAGGAGTCGTACATTTGGTTCCAACATCGTTAACCGTAGTTTTAGTTGGTCCTACAGGTGCATATTCGTCATCTGAGATCTCAAGCGCGTTTTGATTTGAGTCACATACAAAAACGTTGATTCACAACAGTAGGTTGTGCCGAAACAAGACAACATTCGACGAGCATGTTGGCGCAGAAGTGGGTATTCAACGGCATTTTTCCATATTTCAACAGGATCCTTCTTAGTATCAAATAGAGACTTAAGGATATTATCTTCTAATAGCTCAATCAACTCCATCTGTAAATCTTCAGGTGCTTTGGAGATATCAACCAGGTGTGGTTGGAAAGCTAGTTTCAGTGTGAAGTCATGTTTCTCAAAATCTTCAAATCTTTCATCGTATTCTTCAATCAGGGAGTCTAGGACAGCTGTGTATTCTTTCACATCGCATTCCCTTAATGATTTGCTTGTATCTTCTTCATCAATTACCTTTCCCAGTTCAGGGAAGTGTTCAGCTGAAAGTTTCGATCGGGTAGGCAGAAGGCCGCAACTAGTACCCCAAAAGGCCGCAGGTTCCCCACCCCTGTTCTAGAATATTCCTTTCAATTATATCTCTGTTTTTAACGAGCGCTTTAGGACTATTCCACTTGATACTATGATTACATCTATACATATGGTTAAACAATGCATTAGAATTATTTGCTGTTCTACACGCATATTTATGCTATTTTACTCTAATATCTAACATTTTACCCATTTGGCCTATATATACTGAGTCACATTGTGTACATCCGATCGAATACACACAACCAACCACATTATCAGGACTGTTCTTTATTAGGCGTGATTTAACAGTATTATTATACTTAAAGACTACAGTGATACCAATTGCTTTAAGTAAAGTCGGAAGATATTGAAAATTTACATGGTAAGGTAGCCTAAGGAATAAGGATATTTTTACGCCTTAGGAAAGCCAAGAAAAGGTATTATAATAGTGTAACTCTAAAGGAATTTGAGCGTAAAAATATCCTTAGCATACCTTACCATGTTAATTTTCAATATTTTCCGACTTTACTTAAAGCAACTGGTATCAATGTAGTCTTTATTGGTATCAATGTAGTCTCTCTCTCTCTCTCTCTCTCTCTCTCTCTCTCTCTCTATATATATATATATATATATATATATATATATATATATATATATATATATGTGTGTGTGCGTGTGTGTGTGTGTGTTAGAAATAATTTCAGTTCTAATTTCAAGTAGATATAAGGTTTTTTAGTACCTTTAGATTTGTGACATAGAGGCTCCACAGTCGGTAGAAGTATCTACTTTTTGCAGACGAAGTTCAGTGTACGACCCCGTTGAAATTATAAAATAAACCTTAACTTTTTTTTTGACAAAAGACTTCTTTGCCTTCCTTTTCGGGAACTGAGTCAAGACAAATTCATTTAAAGTCAAACAGAACGACATAATTTATCCATTTTCGCTTCGAGACTGAATAAGGAGAGGCTCCGAGCGAAGTGGGAAACAAGTGAAGAAGTTTTAGACGTACCTCACTTTCGGCTCACTTTCAAATGCAAACAAAAACGAAAAAGCAATTCAATACTGAATAAAATGGAAAGTTATAATAAACTTACTTGGATGTATTGGCTCCTTTAGTACCGACGAATTTAGCTCTCTCTCTCTCTCTCTCTCTCTCTCTCTCCTCTCTCTCTCTTTCTCCAAATTATCTCATTTTGAAATCAACTGTAAATATACAAGATGCAGATTATAGGGATTGTATTGAAAATATACATCTCGTAGATATATTGTATGTACAGTGAGATTCTTTAATTTTGATACACTTTCAGAAAATTAATTAAAGATCAGTGGATGATATTAAACTTACGTTCATGATTAAACGTAACACGATTATTGTGGAAGAATAGGAGGCCTTTTAAATATATATATATATATATATATATAATATGTAAAGAACGACACTTGTTAAGAAGAGTGTCCGCACAAGAAGAGGAGAGAAAACGAGCAACGAAAATGCAGGTACCTCCCGGGAATCGAACCCGGGATCATCCGATTGCCGGTCAGATATAATAACCACTACACCAAGGTCCGCGATGACTCAGAACTCGTAATTCTCCTACGTACGAGCGGAATCGAATGCCCTTTTGAGGGGGCACCTTCTCATGACGTGTATATATATATATATACATTTTAACTGCAAACGACACAGTATAATTAATGTAAAGAACGACGCTTGTTTAGAAGAGTGTCCGCACAAGAAGAGGAGAGAAAACGAGCAATGAAAAATGAGGTACCTCCCAGATTCGATTCCCGGGAGGTACCTCATTTTTCATTGCTCGCTTTCTCTCCTTTTCTTGTGCGGACACTCTTCTAAACAAGCGTCGTTCTTTACATTAATTATACTGTGTGTCGTTTGCAGTTAAAAAAAAAAAAATATATATATATACACAGTATATATATATATAATATATAGATATATAGATAGATAGATATATAGAGGCACTCAACATGCTGAAATTGTCCTCTCTTTCTTGCGAAATTACTTGGTGAATCTGGCAGTGTAATTTGTTGTCACGACCTCCAGCGTGCGATCTTTGGCCCATGCGGGCTTTAATAATTGTTACTCACTAATACATAATCTACCCTACTCTTATCCACTCGCATATACAGATGATTGACAAAAGTAAATAGACACCACGATGATTGCCCTGAAGAATAAATGGCAAAGCTCATGAACGGAATACCAGAACGTATGTCACAAACTTTTCAACAAACTCTTGTGTCGAGGGGTACCTAAATATATACTTAGGATACTTTTATTCTAGTAGACAGCAGACCATGTTTTAAGATGGAAAAGCACTGTATCACCAGGTTTTAATGTAACCAATGGTGTTAGGCAAGGGGGTATATTATCACCCTATCTTTTCTGTATATACATGGATGACCTTACCAATGAACTAAAAACTGCACGTACTTGCTGTCATTGGAAAGGAAAAATTAATAATTTAATATATGCTGATGACCTTGTTCTTCTGTCACCCTCTCCCTATGGGCTGAGAGTACTATTAGAGATATGTGAACAATATGGTATAGAAAATGACATCACCTATAATGGGGCAAAGAGTTGTATTTTGATTTTTAGGTGTAATCTACTGAAACATGTATCATGTGGGTCTTTTGAAATGAATGGTCGGACAATACCTATCAAAGACACATGTAAATATTAGGTCATATAATTACTTACGAGCCGCGAGATGAACTTGATATTGAGAGGCGACGTAAAAAGCTGTATGTACAAGGTAACATGCTCGTAAGGAAATTTGGTATGTGTTCAGAATCAGTTAAAAACTTATCTTTTTAGAACTTACTGTACTACATTGTATACATCTCATCTTTGGTGGAACTATACAAAAACTACTATGAATAAACTCTGTTTGCTTATGACAATATTTTTCGTATGCTATGTAGGGAACCAAAATGGTGCAGTGCCAGTTTTATATTTACTACGCTTAACCTACCTATCAGTCAAATGTTAATCCGAAAGAATATATATAATTTCATTACTAGAGTCAAAACAGCTCTACTGTGTTATTGTGCAATGTCCTGTCTTCAGATACCGTGTACCTCTCACCTATATAGCAGTCTTGGTTCAGACAATGCTGGTTTAGAATACTTTATTTTTGTAATGTAGCAAAGATTATATATGCATATTAAGTTTGTTATAAGATTGTATTGTGTGTTGGGTTAAATGGCTATGCTGGCCTTATTTTTGTACTTGTATGTTAGGTTAGGTGGCCATGTTGGCCTTATTTTTTTATTACGTTCAATGTATAATGCGTAAGATTGTACTTGTATGTTAGGTTAAGTGGCTATGGATTGTGAATGATCCGCAATAAAGATGTTTTGTTGTTTGTTTTGTTTGTTTACATAATGCAAAGGGGAAAGCAACACGATTCTAAATACACATTTGTTATTCTTGATTGACTTTTATTATCAAATAAAAAACTATGGACAAACTGAAGTTGTCTATTTACTTTTGTCAACCCTCTGTATATACTGTACATATATATATATATATATATATATATATATATATATATATATATATATATATATATACAGTTATATATATATATATACACACACACATCATGTATGCTTATGAATGTCCTTGCGTGGGAGCTATGTATTTGTAACATCTAGACCTCCTTGCGCACACAATTCTTTCATTCTAATGCCATTGTCATAGATTTATATACATAAAAATTTCACTTGTTTGTTGCAGGTTCAGTCTCGCCCTTGCTTCGATCGTAAAATATTATAAAGACTTCATTTGAGAAACTGAATCGTAATGTCGAAAGAAATTTTAAAAATAAAAATTTCACTTTTTCGTTTTTGTGACAATTTCTCTATTTTTCTCTTTCAGTAGTACACGACAGACTTCGTTCTCATCTTACTTTCATTTCTTAATAGGAAAATGATATGGAAATGAAGCCCAAGTCATTCTGATCCGACGTAAGATGGAAATTGGAATGATTTTCCATGCAAATTCCTTAACAGATTCATTTTGTCAATTTCTCTCACTTTCGCCAATTGTAAAGTCCTATATACGTCATATCGAGTAAGTAATAGTATGCATAATGTACCACATTAAGGCTACAACTTGCATCTCATATATATATATATATATGTATATATATATATATATATATATATGCGTGTGTGTGTGTGTGTGTGTGTGTGTGTAAAATGATGAAACGCCCATACAATCTATTTAGTGTAATGTTTAAAAGATATTTAGGCGATATATTTTACTCAATGATCGTAATTGAGGATGGCTTAAATACAGTAGATAAACATCTTATTAAGCAAACATCGTTTAACCCATTAGTGCCAAGCGTCACTTTACTGATTCTGTTCTGGCTAACGACAGACGATTTTATCCATTCTCGGGAAAGACCTCTCGGCACAAATGGGTTAATAATCATCAGAAGGCCTGTGGATTCCTCTTAATTCAAACAACATCTACGCAGCCACAGAAATGAAAGCGGATTTAAAACGACTGCATTGACTGAAGTAAAATTACATTGATTAATACAAAGATATTCAATTCTTGGATCTTAAAATTTAAGGGAATTAAATTGAGGTTAAGATCGATTACAAGAAAAAGAAAACTTTAAGAATTAAGATTTTGAGTATTTATTATGAAGGTAATATGAGGAGCAAAATTTAAAGCAAAAATATATTAATAATAACAAAGATAAAGCGGTGCTTTTCAGCTAACAGGGAGACCATAGTACTTTAAATAAGTTATTTTTAGTACATTAATACAGTTCTATACCGTAATTATTGTTAATAATTTGTAATTAGTTAACTAAACATTAAACGAACTCTACGGCATTTGTGTAATAACTTGTATTAATTATTCAATAAGGTTTCAACTCTCAAAACATTAATGACCTTCTAGAAATCAGTGATGAAAGTAAGATCAATTAATTTATTTATACTTTGATCATGTTTGTTACCTCAACAAGTTAAAGGACTTGAAATAGTTTGATATTAATTAGTTATTTAGAAGCGACATAATTCTTGGTTATGATAATAATAATAATAATAATAATAATAATAATATTATCGTAAATAACGTTACTTAAATTACGTTACGAAATTAAAATTAAGTTGTAAAAAAATTTAATATATAATTTATTTGTATTCAATCTTAAGTCTAAAATCACTTCTCCTTTTAACTAATTTACTTTATGAAAGACAATCATAATTTTATACTTTATAAGGAGGGAATTTCAAGGATTTACAAACTTAAAGTATAAATTTAACATGATGCTAATATAAAAAAAACCGGAAGAGGAACTGAAGTGAAAATCTTAAATTAGGGGGTTCGAAGCGTTGTAGACTGAAATATTTATTTTCTTTCATCGAACCACTGAAAGTTAATCTTGATTGATTGCCTAGGTCTACCGACTTTCAAACCTTATAACAAATTCGGTAACAGAGCCAGACGTTAATGAAGCCCTAACAGAAAGAATATACAGGTTGCCCCATAAGTCTGGCCTCAGAGGAAAATTTATTTTAAATTAAATTTACAAAATTAATACATTAGAACTAAAACAAAAGTTCAACTTGATATCTTGTTTTGAAGTCTTTTTTTGTTGCATGTAGAATAACACGCAATGGCTAGTATGATAGCCATTGTAACTGTGAGTTACACTCGTGAGTAGGGCGGAGTGAAAAACTCATTTTTCGAATTTTCAAATTGGCTAGTGTGGAACATGTGTGGAGTAGTGAGGAAATAAGCTGGTATAAATTTAAAATCATAACATTAATATCTTCAGGTGCCACAATGACCTTCAATATTGAAAAAAATTGAAAAAAGCAGATTTTAACCAATAATTACAGAAGAGTCCACGATGCACAATAGACAAGAATTTATTCACACTTGTATAAAAATAGCTCAGTCAACCTTTAAAAAAAGTTTCTATTCTCTAAAAACAGTTTTCTATAGTCAGCTCACTCAGCTGTCACGTGAGTACCTCGGTTCAGTGTAGCTGTCGCTCTCGTAGCAGGTGGGTGTTCTGTTGTTGGCGTTACTCAGATAGTCTAAACTATATTTCTTATATATTTTGCATTTCTGTATTGTGTTGCCCTAAGTTTGCCATGTACTATTAACTGAAATTAACGTATAATTGATATTAGCTCTTTCTTTTTCAGATTTGTATACTTTCAAAATGTCTCGAGTTTGTGCAAAATCAACCATGGCCTCAACTGAGTGCCCCATGTTTGGTATGGGGGAAGATTTGTGGCACAGGAATCTTCCTACATACGAAGGAGTTTTTAAATATTACTTGTTTGTAAGAAACGATTTGAAACAGAATACTAATAAAGATCCTTCAATATCTCAAATATTAGAACAAGTTGTTGATAAATTGAAAACAATTTGGGAAAGTGCTTCCGTCCCAATTCTGTCAGACAGGCGAATTGAAACAATGTTCAGAAGCTACCACGAAAAGTATCGTGTCATTATGAAGCCATACCAAAGCAGAAAAAATTCTGAAGCTTACAAAGCAAAGATTGATATGTTCAAAAAAGAAGCACACACGAAACTTTTTGACATTGCAGCGTGCAAGTGCAAAGTACTAACACAATGTTCTTGTCCTAAAAAAAAACGGTTCCAAAGGAAGAAGTGACGTTCCTCTTAGATCAAAGGAGTGAAAGAAAACTGTTTATTGATAGAGTAGATATTACACTCTCAAAGAAAAAAGCATCTACGTTGCTAAGAAAGCAAAAAGAAGCTGTGAGGCTCACCAAAGAATCTTCACAGGAGAAATTGCAGGACACAAATGTTGAATTATCATCATCGACATCAAATAGTGAAAGTGAATCTGGCGAAATATCAGACGATACATTTCCAGAGCCAGTTAGCTCGAAGAGAAAGCTCGAACAACCTGAAGAACAATTATTCAAGAAAAGGAAAACTACAAATCTACCTTCAGTGGCTACTGCTTGTGACAGGACTGCAGTTTCAGATCGAGCTGCAGCATTCATTGTTAGTGCAGTATTGCAAGATATTGGAGAAGTTTCTATTGACAATACATCTGAAGTAGTGGATAGGAGTAAAATCAGAAGAGAAAGACAAAAGAAGAGATCAGAAATTATGAAAGATCAAAATCAGGTCCCAATCAGAGGAATCTATTTTGATGGTCGAAAAGATTCTACACTCTTCCAAGAAAAAAAAGAGTCCAAAGTATATCAGAAGAAGGTAACAGAAGAACATATCACTTTAGTGAGAGAACCTGGTTCAGATTATTTGGGCCATTATTCTGTGAATTCTGGATCAGCTGAAGAAATATGTAAAGGAATGTTTGAGTATATTGGAAATAATGACATGAACCTGGAAAACCTTGTTGCCATTGGATGCGATGGTGCAGCAGTCAACACTGGAGAAAAGGGAGGCGTTATAAGGCTTATAGAATTGAAGCTGAAGAAGCCAGTTCAACATTTAGTGTGCCAGCTCCATGCCAATGAATTGCCATTACGCCATTTAGTTGCAAAGCTGGATGGAAAAACATCTGGCCCCCGCGGATTCACCGGTCCTATTGGCAGGGAATTAGAGAACTGTGAGAGTCTTCCTATTGTCGAGTTTGAAAGGATTGATGCTGAGGAACCACCTGTAGACTGTGAAGATCTTAGCACCGACCAAAAATATCTAATTGATATTCATCAGGCCATAACAAAGGGATATTGCTCTCCAGATCTTGCTCATCGTAGTCCAGGCAAAATGGCACATTCACGATGGCTGACTACAGCAAATTGTTTGCTTCGTCTATACGTTTCAACTGTAAGTCCATCTGAGAACCTCATGAACATTGCTTCTTTTATAAGGAAGGTCTACATCCCAATGTGGTTTTCTATTAAGCAAAGTACGTCTTTTGTCAATGGCTCAAAACATGTTTTCAAAACTATTGAACTAACAAGAACACTGAATGACGAAGTAAAGGATATTGTAAACCCTGTCATACAAAGAAATGCATTTTTGCAAATCCAGAAAATATTCTAGCATCAATGATTCATGATGACCGCAGCGCCATAAGAGAATTAGCGTGGAGGCGAATAAAGAAAGCAAGGCAAACAAACAAGGAAAAAGTTGTGAGGCGTTTCACAGTACCTGTTATTCAATTTGAAGCTACTGATTATACCGATTTAATTAATTGGCAAAAATGCATTGTCACTGAACCACCTGTGACAAGACACTTGACAGAAAATGAGATTGAAGAATTCATAGAAAACAAGAGTACCCCTCCATTCGAGAAATTCCCTTGTCATACACAAGTAGTAGAAAGAATGGTAAAATTAGTGACTGAAGCATCATCAAAAGTATTTGGATTGAACGCGCGAGATGGCTTCATAAGATCAACACTTCAGTCACGTAAAAAAATGCCATCATTCGAAAGTAAAGCTGAATATAAAGTTTAAATAAAACGTTAATAGAAAAAAACATGCGCAAGGATGGGTGGTTGGGAGGGCATGAGTGGAGCTCGACACGCAGCCACCTCCTCGTGGTAAGTTCTGGATTATTTAGATCATTAATCAAAAGAACATTGATCTAAATAAACTAAGAGCTGCGTAATTCAGTAACTATTTTGGTAATTGGAACACTTAATATATAATAATAACAAGTAAGTTTCAGTTATTGTACTAATGCAGAATATAAGAAAATCATTATATTTCACTTTTTTCGACGGCTTTGTGGCACCTGAAGATATAATTTCGCAGGACTAATATTTATGCACAGTCATTATCTATAGCACCCACATATTTTCCGCACTAGCCATATTTGAATTTCGAAAAAAAGTTTAAAAACCTCATTTTCGATCCGCCCTCCTCGTGAGGCCTCCACCTTTTCCCCAGGAGTGTAACTCACTCCCATATTAATGAATCAGTTTCAGATGGAGTGAATATACACAAAAGAGTGTTTCTTAGGAATCGAACGATTCGTCAAATTATTTATTTTTTATTTAAAAAATGCAGATTTTTTATGCAGGAAGGAGGGGCCAAGAGCAACGCCCGCAATTGCGGAAGAAGAAGAAAACCAAAATCAAGATTCAGGGTTTTAGAAATGCTTGGACACTGCGTTTGAAAGCTTGTAGGTCATAGACAGGGGGGAAGATGGAATGAGGAATATTGTTCCAGAGTTCACCGATTGAATAGATGAAAAATTGAAAATAACGATTAACCCTCGCGTTAGAGAGTTAGAGAGAAAAGGAATGAGAAAGTGTCGAAAGTCTGGTGCTGCGTGCTTGCCTCAAAGGAAGAGGCATGCAGTTAGAGAATTCAGAAGAGCAGTGTCCGTTATAATAGCGATAGTAAGGAGAGATTGAGGCAACATTGTGGCGAGGAGAGAGAGATTGAAGACAGCGAGTAAGAGGCAGGGGATTGATGAGACGAAAAGCCTCTGATTCCACCCGATTAAGTACGGCTGTGTGGGTGGAGCCACCCTATACATGTGAAGCATACTATATACAGGGGTGGACAAGACCCCTGTACAGAGACAGGAACTGAGCGGGGGTGAAGAAACCCCGGAGGCGGTACAGCACACCTAACCTCTTAGAAGCTGTTTCGAAAAGAGAGTATATGTGATCGTTCTAGGAAAGATCACGAGAAAAGGAAACGCCAAGAATGTGAAGAGAAGAGGAAGGATTGAGTTGTGTATTGTTGAAGGTAAGGGGATAGTCCAAGAAGGATGACCAAGAGTCGGAGAGATATGTAAGAACATCGCCAATACAGCGTCCTTTGCGAAATTCATATTAACGCTCTGAAAGAAGATTGTGAGAAGAGAGGTGTTTAAAAATCTTCCTATTAAAGATAGATTCAAAAACTTTAGAAAGGCAAGAAATCAAAGTAGTTGGACGATAGTTGGAGGGTTGAGAGCGGTCACCCTTCTTTGGGACAGGCTGAATGAAAGCGAACTTCGAGCAGGAAGGAAAAGTACCAGATGAAAGACAAAGACGAAAGACTTTGCCTAGGCAGGTTGTCAGCACAGAAGCACAGTTCTTGAGAACAAGAGGATGGATACCATCAGGACCGTACGCCTTCCTGGAGTTGATCCCAAAGAGGACAAAAAAAAAACATCTTGGAAGAGATTCTAATTTCAGACAATTAAGTCAGAGGGAGCAGGAGATAGAGGAACAACATTGGAATCGTCCAGGGTTGAAATGGGGGCGGAAGTTTGAGCGAAGAGTTCAGCTTTGTCAGTAGAAGAGACGGCAATTGAGCCGTCGGAATGGAGAAGAGGATGACAGAAGAAGAAAAGTTGTTGGAGAGTTCTTGGTAGATGTCAGAAGGAGGGAGAAGAACTAGAATTTATAGGTTTTCACATCTTTCTCTGATAAAAGAATTTTTGGCGAGTCGAAGAACAGGTTTTGCACGATTCCGGGCAGAAATATAAGCTAAGCGAGAGTCGGCAGTTGGATGGCGACGATACCTTCTGAAAGCCTCCTCCCCGTTAACTGTCTGGTAGAACACGATTTCAGGTTTTTCTTTTATAAGTATTTTTATGTATTTTTTAGTATATGGGAACGAGTTTCTTCTGTTTTCTTGCTCATTCGTGTACAAACTATTAAAAGGAGTTTTAGCTTGTTTGAATGTCCGTGTGGCCTAAATATCATGAAGGGAGATGACTTTAACAATAGAAATAGAAGTAACACTAGTGGAATAGCGGCGGGATTCCGTATGCCTAAGGTATCACAGATGGGTTACATTCCACGCGTTTTGTCGTTTCGAAGTTAATGTCAAAACCCAACATTGGTGGCATAGAGGTGTGACTAGAGCATCAACAACGACACGAATTTTGTCGAATTTAAAATGTTAATGCTCGTTCGTTAGAATTTAACCCTTCGTATTCAGCAATACTTGAACAATATCAGAGAGACAACCCACAGTTTAACGTGGAGGACTCGAAACAGCGAAACCGCAGTCCACCAAAGTAACACCGGAAACGCCTTAATTTCGTAACTCCTCTCCGCACTAGATTGGCGAAGTTAAGCGACATTTGGTCTTGGTAGTTGGATAGGTGACCACCTCCTGCGTCTAGAAGATGTATCAACCATTAGTTCGGATTCCACGTTAAGTTGTATATCCCCCTATCATATGACGCTGGTCTATGGGTGTCGAAAATATATAAAATAAAATAGTTGTAGCTTTCTGATGTTTTACCCATTATTTACGTCACTTGCAAGCTATCTTTACATTACCAGACTTAAGAAATGTTTTAGGGGGCGCTCAATCAGCTTGAATAAATATATCTTATTCCACGTGGTCAGTCTCGTGTGTAAGTCGGTTGTGTAGTCATGAAGTTGTGCTGTCCGGCGCTCTGCCTTGAAGGTAAGAGCATTAGTATAACATGGTGTCGGAAGTAAAAAGGGAAAAACATCTGCACTTTGAGAGTGAATAAGCGCAATTTATAGAAAATGGCAGTAAATAAGGATAAAGTTGGAAACTGATCCTAAAAATGCGAAAATAAGCACTTAGTATACGCCCACCATACTTTACTGTTGCGTTATATAAATAAGAAAAATTGTGATGCAGACTAAAATAAATCAACGCAATAATGGATTTTGAAGGAGTGCATTCAATGATATTTTTTATATTATAATTATTATGTATTTTATTCAGGTTCACGATGCCGGTGACAAGAAGAAGTGGGAAGATACGTGAAATACAATCTCTGGATACACCAAAAGACAAGTGAAAACTATAGCAGGACCCTCAACCCGCTAAAGCACTCGTGTTTTGCTCAATGGACAACCTAAGCCTTGAAATACCAGCAGTAAGTTGGTCAAGTGATGAAGCATTTGTTTTTACCTTAAGCACCATGACATAAGCTATGGACATAGGAAACACGAATCGTTTAATATTTTTGTTGGAAAAGCCACAGCTTTCTGGCAAATGGCGGGTATAAAAACTAAAACAAAATATAACTGCACTGTACAACTGGGGGCACTTTGGAAAGAGTGGGATGGGTTGAAAAAGAACAAAAAGAGACCAAGTGACCCTGGACAAAGAAGAGTCAAGTTTCTGGAGAAACTGAGAAACCTTTAGGATGTAGGAGCTACTTTGTAGCTGATACAAAAAGAAAACAGGATTTTTTTTTTCTGCTAAGATAAAGGAAGACCATATTGCCTTTTATAGTGATCACTCGAAGGATGGATGGCAATAACAAAATTTTTAAAAGAAAAGTAGGACAGTATGCTAGTTGTCATGAAAGAAAGATGGTTGTAGCGGGAAGCGAGGGTGAGAGGTTCAGTACTGTACATTACCAAGCCGAGAAGGTAGCGGTGTTTGCTGCTTCAGCCAGCACAGATGATGAAGTTATAACCACAGCTGACCTCGAGTGCGTACCAAATTTGAACTTAAGGAAAAAAGTGAGTATATGATACCATATGTACCTGAAAATGAAAATGGAACATGAGGTTATGAGCTGTGAGATAAACTACTCTTGCTGATCTGAATGGTCTTAGTCTTAATTTGTCTTCTCTGCCCTTAACATCAGTACAAATTGGCTTCATAGGCCAGTTTCAGAGTGGTAACATGATCCAGATTATGCATCTGCCAAAGCTTTGTGGATTATTTGAAAATTACTGGTGATTCAGCAGAGCGAGGCATCAGAATAAACACAAACTAGGCTACCATCATTACCGATGATGCTGAAGAGCGTGCCGACCTCATTCAGGCTGTTGGAAAACGTCCGAAGAACTAGCAGGACTTTTGCAAAGTATAACTAATTATAACAACTAATTATAACAACTTTTTAAGAGAGGTAAGTTCTTGATAACCTAACCTAACGTAACCTAACGTAACCTTCTGTTTTACTCTATGCTGTGCCTAACAGAAGCAAAGAAACACTAGAAAGTTGCATAAAAGCCAACATTCTGCCTGGATCTACTATTATTAGTGATATGTGGAAATCTTACGATCAAATTGATAAAATCCCACATTATAACTTTCGTCACTACACTATAAATCACAGTGAAAATTTTGTCGATCCAGCGACCGGTGCCCACACTCAGCAGATAGAGAGCACCTGGAGTAGAAAACGGTACATAAACTGGAAAACGTCCGAGGATAAATCATATAATTAACAAAAATAAACACATTAAATCGCTGAAATAGAAGCTACAAAGTCCAAGTTAAGAACGAGCAACCTTGAAGAAGAAAATTAGGTATACCTTGACTACTACGATAACTCGAAGGCAAATTTATTATTCTTGACAATGTATCACTGCGTTTCATCCAACTTAAATATTAAATAAACATTTAACCAGTTTACCATTAAAATTGAATTTTTACACTGAATATAAAATTGCTTCAAAGAAACTATTATATTCTTATATTGTTTCTGAAAGTGAGAAGTAAAATGGTTTTATTGGCAGATATATTTGTAAATATACTACGCATAAAAATTCAATTTAAACAATTTGGTGAAGGAAACTAGAAAATTGAAAACAACACAGAAAATTTTTACGTTTACTCGAAAAATAAATAAGGAAAAATTAAGTTTTCTCTCATACGTTGTGAAATTGTGTTCAAAAGAACTTGCCCTATCTCTTATTCAGATCTTTTCGTTCATTTAGTTTGCATAGTGATTTTGAAATTGCATTTAGCGTTATATGGAAATGAACCTAAGATGAATGTGGAAAGATTTCAACTTAACGCAGATTCTGAATGTAAAAAAATGTAAAGCAGAAAGAAAATAAGGAGAAAGAGGAGGGACAGGAGGGAGAGGAGAAAGGAGGTTCTGAGGAAAAAAAATAATCAATCAAGAATATAGGCTCCTACAAAATAGTGTATATATATTCCCCTGAAACAACTCGCGCTTTAGTGAGGAAAATAAAGAGAGTGATTGAACGATAGGAAATTTCTGTTAAAAATGTGGAAGGTTTGAATTTTAAAATGAAAAGTGAAAAAAAAAATACTCATTAATTTTTAGATATTTTTTGAAAATTTAGCCTTTTTCATATTATTATTATTATTATTGTTATTATTATTATTATTATTATTATTATTATATTATATTATATTATTATTATTATTTTTATTATTATTATTATTATTACTAGTACAGTTCCCGTCGCTTCGCTGACGGTTAGACAGGCTAAACTACAAAAAAAGAACCCAGCCGTGAAAATTTTGAGCTTCACATTGTGTCAACATTTCTGAATCTGGTATCTCCCAAAACCTCCTCACCCCCATTCATACAACTTGGGGGATAACCCCCTCCCCATTACCCCCACCCCTCCCCATTACCACACCCATCCCCCATTACCCCCACCCCCACCCTTCCCCCCACCCCAACCCTTCCCCCATTGCTAAACTACAGAAAAGAACACAGTCATGAAAATCTTGAGCTTCACATTGCTGCCCGTAATACAATTTCTGAATTTTTTTACAATTTCTGAATTTTTTTCTCACAATTTCTGAAAGTGTGACGGACAGACGGACAGACGGACAGCTCTCTTATTATAGTATAGATTATTATTATTATTACTAGATTCCGTAATGTTGCAGCAGTAACTTTGTCTTCTCGAGTACAGTTCCCGTCACTTCGCTGACGGTTAGACAGGCTAAACTACAAAAAAAGAACCCAGCCGTGAAAATTTTGGGCTTCACATTGTGTCAACATTTCTGAATCTGGTATCTCCCAAAACCTCCTCACCCCCATTCAACTTGGGGATAACCCCCTCCCCCATTACCCCCACCCTCCCCATTACCACACCAATCCCCATTACCCCCACCCTTCCCCCCACCCACACCCTTCTTCCAACCCCCACCCTTCCCCCCCCCACACCCTTCTTCCAACCCCCACCCTTCCCCCGTTGCTTAACTACAGAAAAGAACACAGTCATGAAAATCTTGAGCTTCACATTGTCGCCCGTAATACAATTTCTGAATTTTTTTTACAATTTCTGAATTTTTTTTCTCACAATTTTTTCTAACAATTTCTGAAAGTGTGACGGACAGACAGACGGACAGACAGACGGACAGCTCTCTTATTATAATATATAGATTATTATTTTGAGTCTTGTGCGTGTTTAAAATTAAGTTTAATAATATACATTATGAACTCGGATTTTAGTTCAAACAAACAAATGTATTTCAAAAAGATTATCGTGATTAGAAAAAAAGGTTAATTAATGATAGCTTAAAGTTGCACCACAAGTTGAAATTTGTGTGATACTTTATCAATTACTTCAATGTAAATGTTTTTCTGTTGAAATCCGTCACAAATAAACAGGTAATGGAAAACTGGAGATCCGAGAACAATTTTGACCAAACTTGAACAGGAGTACCTAATTCCTGCTCAGTGATTACTTCGCATCAAATAAACAGGACTCGTTCACTCTGTTAATTCGAAAGACAGAACATGATCGGAGTATAGACAGAAAATTCCGTATACCCCCGAAATGAAATGAAGTACTTAAAAACCATTGTAATACATTTGTGTTAAATACTTCTCTTTTCAGATAAGAGCGTTGCGCGCGCAGATTGCGATATGAATTTGGAAGAATTTAACTTTTGACCAGTAAGTCATTTTTATATACATAAATTAGTGGGACTTACAAAATTTAAAAGTATGACTTAACTGTGTATTACCTAATTGTGCATAATTACAATTACACTTTTAGTGACTCGTTATTATTAAATATATCATATAAAACAATAGAATAATATATAATAGCACTTAGCACAGAGCACACTACTGCAATAAACGCCAAAACGACATGGAAAAGTGTCTAAAACGTCAACTGAGTTCTCTTTGAAGCGCATCACAAAAAAACAACAACAAAAATTGTGGTGTTTTCACAGGAATGAAAGTGGTTGAAGTCGTGTTATCACTAAAATATTTTGTAAAAATAATTAATTCGAAACAGTTTCTGTTTACAATTTCTGACCAATTACAGAACACATTTCAGACTTAACCGAGTCGTAAAAGTTTTACAAATTTTTCCTGTTCATATTTGCTGGGAATGATCAAGAACGGATGCATAGTAATTTTTATAATTAATGTGTGCGTGTATATATATATATATATATATATATATATATATATTATTTACTATATATATATATATATATATATATATATATATATTATTTACTATATATATATATATATATACATATATAAGAGTACTCCACTATACCAAATGCAAATAAACTTTTATTTTAAATTTGAAAAAAAACGGGATAAAAATGTTTCTATAATAAAAAAGTCCCCCCTTCAGTACTTATATGGTTGTTGACTTTAACATAAATTAAATTAAAATTGCATTAAAAAAAATTAATTCCCTGTACGTTCATAATTTTTTCTCGTATTTTCTGTTAGTTTGTGTATTTTTAATTATAGTCACTATGGGACATACACACATACATACTCTTCATACTCGTATCTCAGGTTTTTTTTAATGTATTCACAAGTAATAAGTGTGTGTGTGTGTGTGTGTGTGTACACTGACGCTTGTGTAAGTATTCATCAGTATACATACACGTATCCTATGATAAGTTTCAAACCAAAAGTTGAAGGCTTTTTTCTTTGTCTTAACTTATAACTTTTTGTAAAAAAATTCTGAACATTTAATAAATGGAAGTTCGTCGTTTGCTTTGATTATAAAATATTTTTAGATTTTTTTTCCCAAAACTTTGATTTTGTATCGTATTACGAAAACGTATACACTGATATTCCCTCCTTTATTAAATAGTTTAACAAGGTTCTGGCGTATGAGAGAGTTGCATTCTGTTCTCATCCGAGCTTCATATTAATACCTAGCGCTCTGTTAAGTTTCTATTAAGAAAAATAAGGGTTGCTCTAGCGAAGAAATCCTTGAAAGCCAAGAAATCTTTGAAAAATAATTGAATAGGATTCAATCACTGACTGCTCATTCAGTAAGAGATAAGATAAGCTTAATAAGTCATATATGCGAGTACAGTATATACCTTACAACCTTACAAAGGTTCCACGTGATGATTTCTCATTTCGCGAAGGTCAAGCGTGTCGCCCCTCCTCTCGAGTTGGCCTGGTGAAGTAGTGAGTTGGATTCTTGCGCTCTCCACCTCACATAGCCAGGTACGCCCGGCTCATCGGGGATTGTTCTGAGCCAGGCGTCAAGTCTTCTTTTGAAGATTTCCACTGCAACTCCCTTCGTGTTTCTTAGGTCTTTGGGCAGCTGATTAAATAGTTTTGGTCCTCTCACTACAAAACTATTTTCTTTCAAGGTTAAGGATGTTCCCTGTCTCGCCTTCAATTTGGGAATACAACACAGTCTACCGTTTCTACCTTCCACCGTTGTTTGGGGAGTTATGGGATTCAGAGTAAGATTAGGGACTAGTTTCTCCATTATTTTCCAAGTGTAAATAATGGTGTATCTCTCTCTTCTCCTTTCCAGTGAATATAGGTTTAGTTCTCGTAACCTTTCCCAGTAATTTAGTTCTTTGCACCCATTGATCTTGGCTGTGAAACTTCTTTGAATCCCCTCCAGCTGTCTAATGTCTTCTTTTTTATGGGGATGTTAGGACCGAGCAGTATTCCAATTTGGGTATTATCAGGGTTTTCAGTAGTGGGATCATTACATTCCTATCCCTTCGTTTAAAAGTTCTCAATATCAGACCCGTTATTCTCTTTGCTCTGTTTACTGCTATCTTATTTTGTGTTTCAAATTTCGCATCATCTGTCATTACAACCCCTAAATCTTTTGCTCTGGAATTTCTCTGGACTTCCTGTCCATTTGGGGTATAATATTCCATGGACTTTAGGTCTTCTCTTTTTCCGTACCGTAATAGCTGAAATTTCTCGGTGTTAAACTTCATATTGTTGTCTTCCGTCCACTTGTAAATTTTGTTTATGTCGGTTTGTAGAGATCCTATGTCTTCTGGTTTTCGTATTTTTCTACTGATCTTTGTGTCATCTGCAAAGGATGTTACTGTGCTGTCTCTGGTAACGTCCTCATCTATGTCAGTTAGCATGATTATGAAGAGTAGTGGAGCTAATACCGTTCCTTGTGGTACTGAGCTGAGGACCTCTGATTCTGATGAAGATACTCCTTGTACTGTAACGACTTGCCTCCGCTCACTAAGGAAATTATATATCCATTTCCCTACTTTTCCTGTTATTCCCATATATTTCAGTTTTGTATTATGATTCCATGGTCACACTTGTCGAACGCTTTAGCAAAGTCTGTGTATAGTACATCATAGTTTTCATTACTTTCAAGTGAATCAATAATGTTGTTGTAGTGTTCCATTAGTTGTGACAGGCATGATCTGCCTGACCGAAACCCGTGTTGGTTATCATTGAATTTTTTCTGAGTTTCCAAAAAGTCATAGATTTTCTGTCTAACAATTCTTTCAAATATTTTGGTGAGATGAGATGTAAGCGACACTGGCCTATAGTTTTTGGCCTCGGATCGATCTCCTCCTTTATATATTGGGACGATGTTCGCGCTCTTCAGGATGCCCGGTATTTCTCCCGTGTTTAATGATCGTCTCCATATCCAGTATAGGGGCTCAGCGATTGCATTCTTGCAGTTTTTGATCAGTGTGGCATTCCACATATATATATGTGGCATTCCACATATATATATTAGTGATGTAGCGGATGTCATTTTTTTCACATCCGCGGATGCGGATGCGGATGAGGATGTTTGATTTCAACATCCGCGGATGCGGATGAGGATGTTTGATTTCAACATCCGCGGATGCGGATGCGGATGCGGATGTCTACATTTTCGTTATTTTTTAGGATATATTCGAGATTTGTTGTTTAACGTATATAATAAGTTATTATATAGAGAGAGCTGTAGCTATAATGTAGTATAATTGATTAATTGTACAATAATTGCTGTACTTTTCTCTGAACATATAAAATAATATCAAGCATCTAACTAATATAGAAATCAATCAGTGAATTCGTCTGCAAATAAATTCGTTATATTTTGTTGAGTTTCAGCCACAATTAGAAACCATAATTGTGTTACCAGGATGCGGGACGTGAACCCAACTCAAATGCACCCCACCGACCTCTTTCCCCAACCTCCACCCTTATAGAAAGAGATCTTTAATTAGCTTCATAACTATTTATATTAAGTTTAAAGTTTTATTAGGCATATTTATAAATGAGTAATTAAAATAAAGTAAACTAAGATGTTCATCGTTTAATGTTCAACTTAATTATAGGAAGGTTATGCTCAAGGAACATTAATTTTTCTGCCTTTTCTGCTGCCAGTCTGTTTCTCTTTTCATCATATATTAATCCAGCACTGCTAAATAATCTCTCGCTTGGTACGTTTGTTGGAGGACAGGCTAAATGTTTCCTTGCAAGTTTACTCAAGTATGGATAGATATTCTGCGTATTTTTCCACCAACTAATAGGATTGTCACATGCAGCCAGGCGTTTTTCTTGGTGATAGCTCTCGATCATTTTTACTACATCTTTTGACATCGCGTAGGTCTCGTCATTGCTGCTTGACTCAAGAAACTGAGAGACAGATTCTGTGATAGATTTGCTTGTTGAAGGTGTTGGTTCTGTCACTGAAACTTTTATTCTTTTGGTGGGTGGCGAAGCGACAGATTCAAGAGATTGAAGCTCTTCAACTGCTTTGCCAAGTGATGATTTAACTCGTTCTAATGTACTAGGTGAAAATAACTTAGCTTTGTAACGTGGATCTACTGTAAGTAGGTTGCAAGAGAGTAACTTCATACAAGAACAGCCTCTCGTCTTGTCGCTTGCATCACTTTTGCGCACAATGAACTAGTTCTATTAATATAGTAGAATTTGATAATTTCCGCTTATTAATGACGTTTTATCTCAACGGTCCACATCCGCACGACATCCGCAGTCCAAAGTGCGGATGCGGATGCGGATGCGAGAAAATGTGCGGATGTTCCGCGGATGCGGATGCGGATGCGGATGTGACCTACATCATATATTATATATATATATATATATTATATATATATATATATTAAACGCAAGAACTTATTTTTCGGCTCTTAAACGAAGACTTTAATGTAATACTTTTCAGTATTTGGAGTTTATTTTACATCCTTTCCTGTACATACGCAAAGGAAAGTACTCGGAAGAACTTTTTGATTTCACTTGTAAATAATATATGTTTATATTTTAGAATGAAAAATTTTATTAATTTTTTAGTTCTCGGGTTCTGTGTATTAGGTCCAAATATTTTCCACTTTTGTGATATGATATTATTTAACAAAACTCTGTTCGATCGCTGTGTGGTGTCATGTAACTACTTTCACACGTTTAGTGTCTCAAATTTCATCTCATTCTTGGTTCATGGAAACTTTGGAAATTTCTTGTCAAAGGCTGAAATAAAAAGAGATAAATATGATGTCTAACTGCCGAATGCCAACTGATATGATTTTTATAAAAAAATAACTTATTTATTAGGGTGGAGCGAAAAATACTTTGTTTCTAGTATGAAGTTCTAATAGTGATTAAAAGTTGCATTTAGTGGACAAAATAGGCCTGCCAAAATATGAGTTCATTTGTTTAAAATTTTCAGCTGCCACCAGGGGGCTAAATTAATACAATTTTGTGTAAAAAGGAAAAAATTGCTCCTATTTTAGGTTTGTCAAATTATTATAAAATTTTATCTTAGAATTATCTAATAGTTTGATTAAGATTCCTAAATGATAGCAATTCGTTTCCTGAAAATGCCTTTTCATATGCTTAATATCTTCAGCTGCCACAAGAGAGCTGAATTTAACACAATTTAGAGTAACTGAGTCATGTTGAGACTACACTGAATGTTGTGGGGGAGGGTTGTGGGGGGGGTGAAGGAATTTCTTTCTGTGAGTCATTAGAACAGTGTGTTAACACTTGTCTTCTTAGGTAGTAGGCCTAGTCGCTCAGTTGATCGGAGAGTTTTTAATATGATCGGAATATTATAAAACTTTATTTTAAAGTGATTTATATAGAGATAATATTGATTTTATTATAAAATGCTTGTTATAATGTATTATATAATTTTAGTTTATTTATATAATATATTATATATTTATATAATATATTAAATATACTTATAAAATATATTATATATATTAATTATATAATGTTTTGATGTTACAGGATATTTTGTGATTGTGAATTTTTCTTAAAAATATTATGGCATCAAATACTAAATATAAACATTTCACTAGAGAAGATATGAAGTGTGCCATATATGAAGTACCTCGTGAGATGAGTGATATGCAACTACCAACTTATAACTGCATTATGAAAGATTACCTGTTCACAAAACATTTAGTGAAGGAGCAGATGAATAACAAGGAGCCTTCATTTTCTGAAATAGCAGAGGCAGTTTCCAAACAGGTAGAAAATATTTGGAAGAAGGCCTTTTTGCCAATAATTTCACATACACGCGTTTTACAGATGATGCGAGTGTACCTTGATAAATACAGGTCCTTATTAAAGCCATACAAGTCACGCAAGGATCATCCTAAGTACAAAAATCAGCTTGAAGAATTTGAAAACTCTTCAAAATGCACTTTGTTTGACATCTGCACCTGCAAATGTAAGGAGTTTAGGAGATGCTCATGTGAAAAGAGTAAGAAAGTCCCTCCAAAAGAGCAGGATTTTTTAAATGACCAACGAACACGCAGAATAATGGTGATAGGAAGCATTGACATAGCACACACAAGACGATTACAAGCAAGAGAACATCGAAAGGAAATGGAAAAAGCACGTCTGGAATCCTCACAAACAACTAGTGCTGCTATAACCAATACGTCCAACTTACAAATCGAAACAGAGATAAGTGAACTTCAACAACTAGAAGAGATATCTGAAGATAATGAGGAAGATACAACCTCGACTCAGTATGTAATATCAGAACAACAGATGCGTGAGCCACTGCCTTCATTAGCAATTCCTTGTGATAGATTTAAAATGTCGGACAGAGCTGGGGCTGCTATTGCTTCTGCAGTATTGGCAGATCTTAAAATTGTTACTCCCGAAGACAAAGGGAATATTATAGACAGAAGTAAGCTAAGACGTGAAAGACAAAAACAGAGAAAGGAACTACAACAGATAGGAGAGCCAAAAACCATGCGGGGATTATACTTTGATGGCAGAAAGGATAAAACAATGATTCAAGTCCAGGAGAGTGATGGCTCTAACCACCAAAGAACCAAACGCGAAGAGCATATCAGCATAATATCTGAACCACACTCTCTGTACTT
This sequence comes from Bathynomus jamesi, assembly GCA_023014485.1. NCBI lineage: Eukaryota > Metazoa > Arthropoda > Malacostraca > Isopoda > Cirolanidae > Bathynomus > Bathynomus jamesi. Next base: position 584,059 of record JAJOZX010001699.1, read on the forward strand.
TGCACATGTGACACCTTCCAGTGGCAAAGCTAAATACATTTGCACAGCGCTAGTGAATTGCTTGAAAGAAAGGAATGATGATATAGGGAACATCGTTGCAGTTGGCTGTGATTCGACAGTGGTTAACACTGGTAGTATTGGAGGCACAATAAGATTACTGGAAGAAGCCTTTAATAAGCCATTGCAGTGGCTGATATGCCTTTTACACCTTAATGAACTTCCATTGCGCCATCTGTTTCATCACTTGGATGGTACCACTACTGGACCAAGAGCATTTTCAATAGAAATTGGCCGAGCACTTTCAGATTGTGAAAAGCTTCCCATAGTTAACTTCAAACCCATTAAAATTCAAGAGGACATGTGTGAAGTTGATGTAGATGACATAAGTACTGACCAGAAATACCTTCTTGAAATTCACAAGGCTATATCAAGTGGAACATTCTCAGTCTTAGTCATAAGAGTCCAGGCAATATATCACATTCAAGGTGGCTCACCACAGCAAACAGGACTCTGCGGTTACATGCAAGCACAGAGAATCCTTCAGGCAATTTACAAGAATTAGCTACTTTCATTGTTAGGGTATACGCACCAATGTGGTTTCAGATAAAGCGTAAACCATTATGCCAATATGGTGCTAAACATATGTGGCATATGATTGCAAGAAGCCGGTATCTCCGTGAAGAGCTTAGGAGAGTACATGACTCAGTCATTCAGCGAAATGCATATTACGCAAATCAAGAAAACATTCTCATTGCAATGATAGCTGATGAAAGGGAGCATGTGCGTCAGTTGGGATTTAGGCGTATCATAAAAGCAAGGGCATGCATTCAAGAAACAGATGTTATCAGGTATTTTAAGGTGCCAGAAATAAATTTTTATGCCAAAGACTATACAGATCTCATTATGTGGCAAGATTTTCAGATAGCAGAACCACCGATAACCAAAGGAGTTTCTCTTGATGAAATTGAATCATGCATCAAACATGGTACTACTCTTCATTCAGAATTATTTCAGTTTCCATGTCATACACAAGCCGTAGAGAGATGCGTCAAGCTCGTTACAGACGCTGCTGGATCAGTCTGCGGACCTACAAACAGAGACGGTTGGATTCGTGCTACATTAGAATCAAGGAAAAAACAGCCAAAATTTGACACAAAAGCAAATTACTAAATAGTCTTCAGCAAGAACCCTTTCTACAGGGAGGTTGGTTGGGGAAAGGGTGGTAACTCCCCTAAGGCACGAAATAACGTTTCTTAACTGTCTCAAGCCAGTATAAAGGAGGAGAGACATCCTAATTTATTACTGTTCCCTTTTTCAAGTAAATACAGAATCATACTTAATTGTCATTTTTAAGTTAAATTCAGCCCTCTTGTGGCAGCTGAAGATATTAAGCATATGAAAAGGCATTTTTACAAAACGAATTCTTATCATTTAAGAATCTTAATCAAACTATTAGATAATTCTAAGATAAAAGTTTATAATAGTTTGATAAACCTAAAATAGAAGCATTTTTTTCCTTTTTACCCAAAATTGTGTTAACTTTAGCCCCCTGGTGGCAGCTGAAAATATTAAACAAATGAACTCATATTTTGGGAGGTATATATTGTCCACAAAATGCAACTTTTAATCACTATTAGAACTTCATACTAGAAAAAAAGTATTTTTCGCTCCACCCTATTATTTATACCGTTAGTATCGTACAATATACTCTTGAATGTAATTCAAGTTTTATGAGTTTGGGGACCATTCAAAAACCACGTGATCCTTAAAAGGGAGGGGAGGGGTTCCATATTTGACCACCAAGGGTCACATGGGGGAGAGGGAGGTCTTGACGTTTAACCACGTGGCCAATACTAAGCATTAAAATATCCTATTTATAATAATGTTTATCATATATACAGGGCGTCCCAAAAAAATGTATACACACTTTAACAGCTGATAGCTCAATTGATGTTTCTTTCTTTCCAAGTTAAACCCATTAGAATTAATAATGGCAGTCAGACTAAGCTTTGAACAAAGGAAATTCATTCTAAAATGCTACTGGAAGTGTGAAAACGCAGTTGAAGTGCAAAGACAGTTTAGGAGGGAGTTTCAAACAGATCCACCAACGCGACTTACCATCACTCGAATTAGAGATAAGTTTGAAGCCGATGGAACTGTTTAGAATGTCACAAGAAGCGTTCCGGAAGACCACGGACATCGACAAGCCCCACAAAGCAAGAAAGAGTACTGGAAACGTATCACCAAAGTCCAAGAAAATCTGTGCGGCAAGCGAGTCGTGAGGTAGGAATTTCAGAATCGTCTGTCCAACGCATTTTGAAGCGCTGTCAATGGAAAAGTTACATTCCAAGATTAGTCCATGCTATTAATGAAGATGATCCGGACCGAAGAGTGGAGTATTGCGAGTGGTACTTGGCACGATGTGGATTGGACGAAGGGGTTTCGTAGAATACCCTCCGCGTTCACCAGACCTCACACCACTAGACTTTTTTTTATGGGGATACTTAAAAGACAAAGTCTACGCTATAAAACCTGCAACAGTCGCTGAATTGAGAGCAGCCATTGAACGAGAATGCACACAAATACCAAACGAAATGTTTCGTGATGTTTGCGATTCCATTGCTTCGCGTTATCAGCAGTGCCTGGACCAGAACGGACGTCAGTTTGAAAACAGGCGTTGACAAAACAATTAAATAATGTCTGTAGATTCTATTACATTTTGAAAATGAAATGTATTTTAATAAACACTGCCTTTATAATTATTTAAAGTGTGTATACATTTTTTTGGGACGCCCTGTATATATATATATACACACACACACACACACACATACACACAGTTACTTTTGTTACTTACTTTTGTTGAGTTTGAACGACGGTTCAGGATCGACCTGTGGTCGACCCCTTTGCAGCATCCCGCCTCATTTGCGGGATTTCGTGAAGGAGGGAATTGCTGTCTGATCTCCTCCTGCCCTCGTAGCCAGCCACGCATGGCTGGTCAAGGACTTTGCACAAGAATCTGTCCAGCTGGTTCTTGAAGTTATTCAGGTCGGTGTGCTGGAGATTCCTCACTTCTTTGGAAGGAAATTGATAAACTTTGGGCCCCATGTTCTGAGGGTATTTTCCATCCTTGTTTTCATGGCCCCTTGTCCCACCGCAGCTGGGACCATACAAAATCTGCCTCTTCTCTCATTCCAGTTTGTTTCTATTTCATTTCTGAGGTTAGGGACAGAGCCCTCAAGTATTTTCCATATGTATATTATTGTGTATCGCTCGCGCCTTCTGTCAAGAGAGTAGAGTTCCAGGGATTGTAGTCGAGACCAGTAGTCTTCACCTTCCGTTTCCTCTATCTTAGACGTAAAAGTCGTTTGTATAGCTTCAATGTTCGCAATGTCTCTTTTTCTGTGTGGACTTGTGAGTACTGAGCAATACTCAATTATTGGAAGGACTAGACTCTTCCATAATTTGAGCATGATGTTTGCTTTTCTGCTGCGGAAGCTCCTCCAGATGATTCCCATTATTTTTCTAGCCGTTGTGATTTTGATTTTATAGTGCTCTCTGAATTCTGCATCTGACGACATTATTACTCCAAGATCCCTGACTTGTGGATTTGGTGTTATCTGTTTGGCTTGAAGAGTTTTGTACCCTTTTTTCTGTAGCTCTTTGTTATTACCATATCTTAGAAGTTGGAATTGTTCTTCGTTGAACTTCATATTGTTGTCTTCTGCCCACTGGAATAATGTTTCAATGTTTTTTTTGTAATTTTCTTATGTCACCTTCGTTCAATATTTCCTTACATATCTTTGTGTCATCTGCAAAGCATGATACAATACAATATTTGCATCAATATCTGCAATCATTATTATGAACAGCAAGGGAGCTAATACTCTCCCTTGTGGGACAGAGCTCACGACTTCAAGACTTCCGATTTAATTCCGTTTACCACCACTCTTTGCGTTCTTTGCGTCAAGAAATTAAATATCCACCTGCCTAGCTTTCCAGTAATTCCTGTATTCTTAAGTTTGTATGCTATGATTCCATGGTCACATTTATCGAATGCTTTTGCAAAGTCCATATATATTACATCAATGTTTTGTCTTCGACACAATGTTTCTAATATTTTCTCCTGGTGGTCGGGTAGCTGTGACAGGCATGATCTTTCCGCCTTGAAGCCATGTTGATTTGGGTTGTATAAGTCTTTTTCTTGTAGGTAGTAGGTAGTTTTGCCTCTAATTATGCGTTCAAAACACTTTATAAGGTGTGAGGTGAGAGCCACTGGCCGATAATTTTTGGCCAGTGCTCTGTTACCACCTTTAAATAGGGGGGCAATGTTCGCGTTCTTTAAGGGGAGTGGAATTTGTCCTGTGTCGAGTGATTTCCTCCATAGTAAGTATAGCGGTTTTGCAATACTCTCTTTGCATTTCTTTAGAAATGTGGCACTCCATGTGTCTGGTCCTGGGTCTGAATTGTCTCGCATCTGTGATAAGGCCGTAATTACATCTCCTTTCGTGAACTCGAAGTCCATTAATAGGTTTGTGCCGGAATTTGTCCTGGTTGATCTGTATCTATGTCGAAAAATTCGTCTGGGTTTTCCACTTCCATCTCGGAATTAGGGATGCTGAACACAGATTTAAATTGTTCCCTAAGCAGTTCACTTATTTCTTTTGGGTCATTTGTGTATTCGGCCTCCCCGTCTATCAACGGTCCAATACTCTCTTTACACTGCATTTTCCTTTTCGAAAACGTGTAGAAGTATTTTGGGTTATTTTTTATGTTTTCATAAACTCCAGATAATTCCAGAAGACTCGAATCTTTATAAACACAAATTCGCGGTCGGGTACGATTTGGCACCGCCGTTTGGGCGCCACCGTTTGGGCGCCGCCGTTTGGGCGCGGAGCCGGTTTGGCGCCGCCGTTAATTAGTATTAAGTATTAAATGGTAATACTTAGTTATTAACCTGAAGTGCTGTCTGTCTTTTCAGATAAGTTGTGTTGTTGCCCTTAATAGCATAAATGTCTGAAAATATATCAAGTAAGAAAGGGAAACAGAAGTTTTCACATAATGGATATTTGTATGTGTTTGATAAATGTAGCAAGCGCGACCCTTCGTTACTTTTTTGGCGGTGCGAGCAAAAGAGTCAGTGCAAAGGACGAATACATACAGAAAACAATATAAGGTGTATATATAATATGGGTACTTTTCCGTTATCTGCTCCCTTGACGATTGGTTAGGTTAAGTCGTGATATTTTTGTTAAAACTAACGAAAATATCACAACTTAACCTAACCAATCGTCAAGGGCGTACAGTTGACCTAACCGGGAAGTGACGATTGGTTAGGTTAAGTCGTGATATTTTTGTTAGTTTTAACGAAAATATCATGACTGAACCTAACCAATCGTCAAGGGGGCAGATAAAAATATTGCAATGATGGTTCTAAATAAATCTTTATAATTTTTTATTGTTTCAATTGGTTATATATTTTAAATGTAAGTCCTGAGTGTAGACCTGGGGGCGGCGCCAAACCGGCTCCGCGCCCAAACGGTGGCGCCCAAACGGCTCAGCGCCCAAACGGCGGCGCCAAATCGTCCCATTCCAACAAATTCGCTGTACCTTTATTTCGGAAAATTCTAGAAGATTCGAATCTTTAACGTTCATGAAACACAAATTCGCCATACTTTTAATTTGATTATTTTTAATTTTAATTTTAATTTACATAAGATTAAAAAGGGGTGGGAGTGACATCAGAAGATCGCGTGGTTTTCGGGGGTTTAAATCATTGGCCACAAATGACCACAAGGGGGGGGACGGGTTTAAAAACCACCCGAAAAAGGACCACGTGGTTTTTGAGTGACCCCTTTACAGCTCGAAAGAAATCCACGGAAATTTCCTAACTTATAGCAAATTATAGCAAACCATATATATTATACACGTGTTACTTTCGTGAAATAATTTTCATATACATATATATATATATACACACAGTATATAGATGAAAAAACTTCCTTTATTGTTCTTTTTAACTAAAAATTTAAACACTTAGAATATTTTACTCTGCTTCAAAATTTAAAATTAAAAAAATTTATGTACGAATTAAAAATCGAATGTAGGCCCTAATTCAGTTTAATGACTAATTTTCTATGTGAGGAAAAAGTAATAATGTAATTACTTCGCATATATGTACTCAATTATACTCAGGATGCGATTCACCCGTTAGTGTCGAAAAAATTCGTGAGATTCACCCATTAGGGTCGAAAAAATTCGTGAACTTTTTTCATTTTCAAATATAAAATATACTCGTACCTACAACTACTTTTCAATGGCGTCTTTTTTTTTTCCTTGTTTTATTTAAGATTCAAGAAAAAATATTGTTCTCTCAAGACTGACTCGAATGCGTGAGTGATGCAGGAAGATTTATCAGCTTTCATGCGAGTGCCAAGAAAATGGAAAATGTGTATCGTACGCACACCTGTGAAGAATTTGCGGATTTAAACCTTAAATTGATTCGGCAATGCGTCACTTACGTTCTGAGCGCATTTAACGAAACTAAACTTTGTCTGGTTGTCACTCAGAAATATAAGCGCTCTTGTCGCGGAACACTCAATATTCAACTGAAACACGGAAGATATACTGTACAATCTCGCTTGACACATTTTGAGATAAACGCTATAGTTGAAGTTCACGTTAAACTCAAGATTACGAAACAGAACTTCGGGAGGAGGAGTTTTGAACGTGAAAAAGAAGATATAAATGAGAAAATAAACAATTTAGAAGGACTCATAGGTAAAATGTAATAATAGGTAATGGGTAAAATATTACATTTCCGTAGTTGGCGCCATTGCAATGCAGGAGTGTCTCTGAGGGTACGAAGGCCAAAAAAAACATGCACCAAACATTTGTTCAAATGTTTTAATTATTTCTAATTAAAATTTAATATTATTAAATTCAATTCTTTGGAAAGTTTCTGTCCCATTTTGCAGACAAAACGACAAATTTTTTCAGATCACATCTCAAAACGAAATGAGTCTTTATCACACCTAAGTTGCAGTTGCAAGGAGGAGAGGGAAGACGCCAATCGACCAGGGAAGTACTCCTTGGGAGGATGTTAGGCAGGAGAGAAGGAGTCCTGGAACTTCCGTTTCTCTTGTAGTGAATACTCTTATTTTAGTTTCAAGATAAATGTTAATTTTACCGTCTTGAATTTCGGAATAGCTATAAATTCATTTTAAATTAGTTACCCATCATAATTCAATTGTAAACCACATTAATACTAATTTTATGTATACTGTATTATTTTATTGTATGTAAACATAATTAATTATATATCACAATTGTCAGTTAATTATTTATATTCAAATAATTATTTTAATCTAATACCATGTCCATTTTGCAAATAAATAATAGAAATCCAAGGTTATATTTTCCATCCTTGGTACTGTCGCAGTTTCGCCTCACGGACTCAATACGGCTAGTGAGATAATCACTGGTTGGCACTTAACCAGCGGCAGTGCTTATGGCTACATCATCCAGGTTAACCTATACCGGATAAATGCGCTACGGTCCCAAGCCGTAGCTTGCCTAGGCCCGACGACGACGAAACCAACAATTGGTGACCCCGGAGTTGGATTCCCCCCCTTTTACCCGAACGACTAGGACTAGACTGTAACGTCGTTCGTGCCCATCACCCCCTTCACCCGAGCGACTAGGACCAGACTGTAACGTCGCTCGTGCCCTCTGCCCCTCACCCCTGCCCGTGCGCTCTGTGCCTGCGCTCGTCTCAACCTCCACTCCTTCGTTGGTAACTTGTCGTCTTGCTTGTACGTCAGCAAGCATAGGAGAAGATGCCTGACGACGCTGGTGCCATCTCCCACTTGAGCGGAAAGCTCCCCGTCTTCTGGCCGGGTGATCCATTTATTTGGTTCCACCAAGTGGAATCACAATTCAACTTGGGAAGGATCACCGCTAGCAGGACAAAATACGATCATGTTTTGTCCTCTCTACCAGCGAGCATCATCTCTGAAGTCCGTGACGTCATCGTGTCTACTTCCACGAGTGAGGACCCATACAACGATCTGAAGTCTGCCATCCTGTGCCGCACCACTGTCTCCGAGCGTGAGAAACTACATCAGTTAATCTCAAAAGAAGAACTTGGAGACCGTAAGCCCACTCAAATGCTGAGGGCTATGCAGTGCGCTCTAGGCGAACGCGCACAAACCTTCGATAAGGACATCTTTAAGATGTTGCGATCGGTGGGGTGTTGGAACAAACCATTAACGGTCAACAAGCACCCATCGCGTTTTACTCGAAAAAGCTGCAGCCAGCCCAAACGCGTTTAGTGCTTTCGGACGTGAACTTCTTGCTATTTACTTAAACGTGAAGCATTTTCAACATTTCCTTGAAGGCCGAGAGTTTTGTGTTTTTACCGACCACAAACCTTTGATCACTGTCTTCAATAAAAACAGCTGTAACCACTCTCCCAAGTCATCAGGCAACTCGATTATATCTCGCAATTTACCACAGATATCCGCCACATCAAAGGTGTCTTGAACACTCCAGCGGATGCACTCTCAAGAATAGAGATTACTTCTGTTACCCTCAGCTCTACACTGTGGAATGCTATTGCACAGGATCAAGATAAGGATACGGAACTACAAGACCTGCTCAGAGAAGACTCCACTCACTCACTTTCCCTCAAGAAAATGAGTATGCCAGGATTGTCTGTGCCTCTCTATTGCGACGTATCAACAGCTGCTATTCGCCCTTATGTCCCTCCATGTCACAGACAAGCAGTCTTCACGGATCTTCATAAGCCCTCCCATCCTGGTATCCGTGCTTCGTAACACCTGGTTACCTCTCGCTTCGTTTGGCCCTCGATGCGGAAGGATGTCAAACATTGGACCAAAACGTGCCTTGCCTGCCAGCGTGCCAAAGTTCAAAGGCACACCAGGTCCCCCTTTGACGCATTTCCGCCCCCATCCCAGCGATTTGAGGTAATTCATGTAGACATTGTTGGCCCTCTTCCAGTGATTCAAGGCCAACGTTATCTGCTCACCTGTCTCGACCGCTTTTCCAGATGGCCTGAAGCCATCCCACTTCCTGATATCCAAGCGGACACTGTTGCAAGAGCCTTTCTTCATGGATGGGTATCAAGATTTGGATTGCCGACAAAAGTCATCACTGACCAAGGTCGCCAATTTGAGTCTTCGCTTTGGAAGAAGTTTACCAGCTTGTTGGGTACAGTACATGCGCATACCTGTGCGTATCATCCGCAAGCTAACGGCCTCGTCGAACGCTTCCATCGCCAGCTGAAGTCATCCCTTATGTGTCACGAAGACTCCCATTGGATGGATAAGCTTCCACTCGTGTTGCTTGGTATTCGCTCTGCATTTAAGAGTGATCTGAAGACTACAGCGGCTGAACTAGTCTATGGAACAACACTGCGGCTACCAGGTGGCTACTTCACTGCAGGGGATAAGTCATGTGATCCTACGGAATTCGCTCAAACACTTTCCTCTCACATGCAGTCCCTTCAGCCTGTTCCCCCTCGATTGACTAGCCAACAGAACATCTTTGTTTCCCCAGCCCTCCAGTCTTGCACCCACGTTTTCGTTCGTGTACCTCTCCCAAAACGGCCTCTCCAATGTCCATATGACGGGCCCTATGAAGTTCTCCGACGTACGCGCAAATCATTTCTCATCCAGCGCGGTTCCCAGGTCGACAAGGTTTCTATCGATCGTCTTAAGCCTGCGTTTTTGGAACAACCTTAAGCGAGGTACATGTAGCTACCAAAAAGGTCCAGGGGAAATCTGTGTCGTTCGGAACTCTTTGAACTTCCTCTCTGGTGGGGGAGTGTGTAGTGAATACTCTTATTTTAGTTTCAAGATAAATGTTAATTTTACCGTCTTGAATTTCGGAATAGCTATAAATTCATTTTAAATTAGTTACCCATCATAATTCAATTGTAAACCACATTAATACTAATTTTATGTATACTGTATTATTTTATTGTATGTAAACATAATTAATTATATATCACAATTGTCAGTTAATTATTTATATTCAAATAATTATTTTAATCTAATACCATGTCCATTTTGCAAATAAATAATAGAAATCCAAGGGTTATATTTTCCATCCTTGGTACTGTCGCAGTTTCGCCTAACGGACTCAATACGGCTAGTGAGATAATCACTGGTTGGCACTTAACCAGCGGCAGTGCTTATGGCTACATCATCCAGGTTAACCTATACCGGATAAATGCGCTACGGTCCCAAGCCGTAGCTTGCCTAGGCCCGACGACGACGAAAACCAACACTCTTGTCACTGTCCTCCTTTGCTGATCTTTTTCCATGTCTCTGGGGGCATTCGCCCTTGGCTATTCCTTCCTGCATAAAAAAAAAAGTTGACATACATTCCCAATCACAACCGTTGTCTTTCAGGACTCAAACATTTTGATCAAGTATAACACAATTATTTAACCAAGTTAGTCAACATGCAATTATTTACTTAAAGTCGAAATACATTTCAAGCTTATGTGAAGTTGTTTATGTCTCCCCTTACAATGTCCCTACGTGCGGTATATTCACAAGGAAACAATTAATGTCTACATTAATTTCCTTCAAAGTAAAGCTTCGTTATTGATTATTATCAGTTCCACTATCGAAACTAATGTTCGAAACCCCTATTTTTTCTATCCAGGAGAAAGGCATGAGCTCTGAGAGTAATATATGATAAAAATTTAAGCAACTTCATGAAAAAAGTCATATTCATGCCATTAATTTTTCATTGTAAAACTATATTATTAATCGCTTTTCAAAGCAATCATTTTATACCTCTTTTTACAGCGCATGACAAAGTAATTTTGCCATAAAAATACTGGGTGAACCACATAAAAGGGACCCCAAGAAAATATTTCATATTTCTTTTTGTGTGTAACATTTTCTTGGTGCCGTTTTTTGTGGCTCACCCTGTAGTTAAAAAATAATTCACAGCAATTTGGTTGCGTGTCCCTGTGAAACGATGTCGGAAATCCTGTATGGTCTCAGAATTCCTTCATGGCCACGAAAATTCAGAAACACTACATGCATTTTGTCAATTAGTTCCATGTCATATCGCGATGACAAACCACGAAGGAAACCGACAGTGTAATGTAGCTATCTCAAAGGACCTCTTATTTGGGTCCTATCTCTGACGTTGCTTTTGTTTTGCTTATTTTAAAGGAAAGGGTTTTGCAAATGGACTTTGACTTATCTATTTCCTCACCTGTCCAATGACTAAAATTTCAGTCAGCAGGTGAATATATATATATATATATATATATATTATATATACTGTATATGTAGAGTATATGCGTGTGTGTGTGTGTGTGTGTGTGTGTATATTAGTTCCTTGCATCCAACCATGTAGACATTAGTTTCAATTCGTTCACTTTGGGAAAGAACCCAGAAGGATATGTAAATATATATGTATATATCACACACACACACACACACACACACACACACACACACACAAGAAATTGTGAATTAAGAATAAATATGTAATTTAGTAGACAATTCACGATTTCTGAATTTCCGCAAGAGAAAAAAAATATTATATTAAAATGGAGTAATTTAAATAATTTATGTGCAATTGATTTTTCGCAGATGTGTTACAATATACTTGCGTGCATATAAAATAGAAATTTACAGTCTGCGGTCAATATTTAATTAAATGGATTACATTTAACATTTATTTTAGGAGGATTTATTGATACGTTTATTGCCATTCTCAATTACCTCAACAGATCACTCATACACAGTATATATATATATATAATAGTTGAAAATTCTTGAAAAGTTCTTGGGTGATGCAACACTTTTGGCCAAAGCCTGTGCTGGCCAAAAGAGTTGCATCACCTTAGAATCTATTGCTTTTTTTAATTTTTGCACCTTGACTCACGTCACTGTCAGAGAGTTTTAAATGACATTATATTCCTATCTGTGAGGTTTCTTCTTTTATGTCCTGTTTAGACTTTAAAAGATAGAACCGGAAACTAATTACGGCTTTTCAGCTTTGGCCAAAAGAGTTGCATCACCCCAGAATTTTTTAAGTTTGGCTGATAAAATCACACGAAACGTGGATGCTATGTCTGAGTACTGAATTTCAAATCACTTTGCAGTTTAAATATACTCATAAAGAAACTACAAATTTGAAAAAGTATGACATATTAAAACTAATACAGTATAGCAAATAATAATTACATCTGATCTTTCTGAGGAAGTTTAAAAATGTTAGCAAGTGTTACTAAACTCATTTGATCAGTACTCAAAATACATCAGTAATGTTATAGGTAATTTCTGTTAATACCTCCATAATTCCCCCAAATTTTAAGGTGTTTCAACCTTTCTGGCCATGACTACGAAGGCAATGTGAAGGAAATGTGAAGGAAAATGTGAAGGAAAACCGTGAAGTGCTGTGAAAGCGCGGAAATAAATGACGTTTATTAATTTAACGGCGCAAAAACAACGTTCGGCCCAACTTCGGTTGCAGGAACAATGGCCCGAGCAGGTTAGGGCTTCTAAAAAACTAGAAGAGCAATTGGGAAAACACACAAGTTCTGAACTCCATTATTAATAACTCGATTTGAAAAATGCGACCAGTGAAATTTTATTGGAAATTCTATTAAACTTCCTCTTCGAAGTCTAAAAGTGTTTATTAATGAAACTGAAAACATGTTTTATCTACGCTTATATATATATATATATATATATATATACTGTATATATATATATATATATATGGGATGACTTTCACAATTAAACACGTGAAATGAATGGATGATGTAAACACACAAGAAAAAGGAAAAATGATTCCAAGTACTTTCGTCTATTCAGAAGTACACCTCGTCAGGGAGGTATACGAGGTGTACATCTGAATACACGAAAGGCCTTGGAATAATTTTTCTTTTTCCTTGTGGGTTTACATCATATATGAGAGAGAGAGAGAGAGAGAGAGATATGGGAGCGTTGAAGTAGATTAATTGGAATTAAGTCAAATCTAAAATCTTGGAGTGAGTGAATGAAGTCTAACGTGAAGTAAGTCAACTCGGCCAGACTGGAATTGAGTCGAACGTACTGGAATTGAGTGGAATAATCTCCTACTGGAATTAGATCGATCTACTGTTTAATATCCCAATAGGCAACTGTTAGGCTAGATATAGTTAGGTCTAAATCAAACGAATACAGTTTCTTCGAAACTTAGACCATATCAATAATTTTTTTTTAACTAATTAAGCTTGTTAGGTTAGGCTTTACGTTAGGTTTGTCTGGTTAGGTTTCGGATTAGGCTAAGTTAGGTTAGATAAATTTAGGTCTAAATAAGATACAGCACTCTACCTATCGAATACTTCGCAATTTTTTTCGAGAATTTGCCCGTAACTCTGTCAAAATAAGAGGGGGGGAAAAATTAGAAATTGTTGTTTTTGTCAAAGGATAATAATTTGGTTCGAGTTCTATGGAAATTGTATGAGACATTTGAAATGTTATGTAAGCTGATAAACAAAGATTCCATTATTCTTTGATTTCTTTAAATCTACATAGATATATAATTGTAAGTGTAATGCAGGGGTCTTGTTAAAAATTTGGACTGTGTTCGAATTTTTTGAAACTTGCATTACAGATAGTTTTTCGCGCTGATTTCAAATATGAAACTCATTTTTTGCGGAAATTTTTTATTTGTATTTATAAGTCTATGAATCAGAAGTGCTTGCCAATCATGCTTAACATAAGCTCGTACAAATTTTGCCCTTTGTGACGCTGGCGCCACACAAACTCGCACAGGTACCCATCCAACATTTGGCGATGAGTACCGGCTTGTTTCTTGTTTCTGCGCTTGGCAGCGTTCAATAACGATTCAATTTTTTGCGTGTTTGCGCCCGTGCCTGGGTCAACAAAGTTTCGGCTGTGGTTGACCGTTAGGTGCTTGTAGTTATAGCCGGGCAGCTTGTTCACGCCCTCGTACGCGGCCCAGCAGTCACTTACAATTGTCGTGCCCGGTAGAATGTTCGCCGTTATGCACGACGTCAGCGTAGCACGATCTCGACGTGGAACGGCATATAAAAAGCATTCGCCGGTGTCCTGACAACAGAGCTGGGCACTTGCGGCATATTGCGGTACTGCGGTACTGCTGCACTACCAAACCGGTACCAAACCGGTACGCGGAAATTTGAATGCGGTAGCGGTACTGCGGTACTTTCAGCGATCCTTTGCGGTACTGCGTTATGGGGGCCCGGGGTGGTAGTGCGGTGGTACCGCAAGCAGAGCTGGGCATTTGCGGCATATTTTGCGGTACTGCGGTACTTGCGGTACCACCGCACTACCACCCCGGGCCCCCATAACGCAGTACCGCAAAGGATCGCTGAAAGTACCGCAGTACCGCTACCGCATTCAAATTTCCGCGTACCGGTTTGGTACCGGTTTGGTAGTGCAGCAGTACCGCAGTACCGCAATATGCCGCAAGTGCCCAGCTCTGACCGCAAGTACCGCAGTACCGCAAAATATGCCGCAAATGCCCAGCTCTGCCTGACAAATGCCGCCGAACACCCATTGTTCGGGCAGCATGCGTCCAACGCTGTACTTTCGTCTTGAAAAGAGGGTTTCATCGATTTCGACTATCTTGTTCGTTCCGCCAATCATCACCGGATTAGCCAGAATGTCGATCGCGCACACCTGGGTAAAAACCATTTACCATTAGGTCAGTTCTTGTCTAAAATATGGTTTGTATAGCTTAAGATTAGGTTAGGTTAGGTTAGGTTAGGTTAGGTTATTAACAATAACAAATTACTTACTTCTCGCATGTAGCTGCAGAAGTCGATTGCGGTTGGGTGGCTGATGCCCAATTCATCCGCGCAAAATTTCATCGATGTGTATTCTTTTGTCCAGCAGTAGATAAATTGAAGAACTCTTGCCAGATCAAGATTCGTTCCATCCAGCCATGTGCTTTTTCTGATGGTGACCTTGTCATTACACCCTCCTTTCTGACAGCGCCAATTGATGATTCTTCCGTCAATACATTTTATTTGCATATCGTGGCGTTTCGGCATTGCTTCTTTTTGGGCACAATCACCACACTTTGCATTTTGTGCAAGGCATCAGTTTCGCTTAACGAAAACAATGATTGTAGGTTATCACTCATTTTCACTCACCAGCAAAAACAGGCACTGTTCCTGCAAACAAACGCCAATAAAATGTTAAATATTTATTTTCGCAAAAATGAGTTGCATACTTAGAATCAGCATAAAAAACTGTACTAGTGACAAATTTTCATAAAAATTTAACACAGTCCAAATTTTTAATAAGATTCTAATGCAGTGTATATAAGTGTAAGTGTAATGTAGTGTATATAACTCTAAGTGTAATTTTAAATTTTCTCATGCTTCAAATGGGAGAATCGATGCAAAATATTGAAAAAGAATTGGAGAAATATTTATAAAAGTAACCTTTAAATTTTGACAAGGTCTGGAAGCGTCACCAATCATGTCATATGAAGCGCCGCAGGTGTGGGATTTGGCCATGTGGGAGTCTGCTAGTCCACCACGACACCTATATAAATGGATGTGTAAGCTTGAGTTTCCACCTTTTCTACTCTTCATTACCGTCTGTATTTTACATCCGAGTTGTTTTTACGTTCTCACCCCAATTCGTCGGGTATGAGATTTTGATGATGTACTGTAAGTTTCTATACCTATATTTCACCTAACCTAACCTGCTTTTATACTTCCATCTACGTATACCGAAATGTACACTCATAACATATATATATATACAGTATATATATATATATTATATATATATATATATATATTATATATTATATATATATATATATATATATATATTAGGGTGGTCCACAGAAGGGGGCTGAAATTTTTTCCCCGAAATTTTTGTGTGCTTATAGCCCAAACGTGCCCACTGCATGAGAAATTAGCGCACGTGATTTTGTCTTTTAAATTAATGAATATTTACGTAGGGTATGCACACGGCTGCCATTTTTAATGCCCTGGAACGTAAAAAAAAATTGCGCAATTCGCCCAGTTTCTAATTCCAAATTACGTTCCTAATTAACTAATTAATTAAGTTTACAGTTGGCAACTCTTATTTTTTAACATACTACGATTTGGCATCGTATTTCAAATACTAACGGTTTTCCTCAGTTACTCTCCCGGCAAGAATTGGATAGGGTGTATTAAGTGTTCACGCATCACTGGGAATCATTTATCTTAACTTGCTTTTTAATGACTCAGGTAAATGTTTAATTAATTAATATTTAATTAGTAATTAATTAATATTAATATTTAATTGAGGTGAATATATATTCTATAACGTTATAAATGGATATGACGCTTAAAGTTGCTATATTACTATTGCGTTATTATTTTTGGTTTATGTTGAATAATATTTTTTTTCTGGAAAGAGATGTACATTAGTGCAAGTTTAGTCCTAAATAATAACGTTAAAACTGTGTATGCTTAAAATTGTTATATTTTCTATTGCGTTACAAATTGCTATGACGCTTAAAGTTGCTATATTACTGTTGCGTTATTGTTTTTGGTTTATGTTGAATAATAATTTTTGCTGAAAATTCATGTACATTAGTACATGTTTAATGTTAAAGTGTGACTTTAAAAGTCTACATGTTTGAAGTTGCTGTTTTTCTACATTATTTCCATAGTAATAAAAAATGTAAATTTTTGGTTTCTCCTTCTAGATTGTGATGATGGCAACTGCATTGCGTAAGAAAACAACTATCTACTTGGTTGACGGCACCATCGAAGCGATTCCTAAGTCCCGTCTGCCTACTCTTAGGCAAGTTCTCCAACGTTATTTTCATCTGAAAATGAGTGAGCCAACTCCTACGAAAAACGAGTGCATCAATATGGTGGTGAAGGAAACCATGGATATCTGGGGAATGGCCCGCATCCCTACTCAAGAGGATCGGAATATCAAACGAACCCTGAATGGAATCCTCTCCACTTGGGAGAAGTTAAAAAAGGGTTCCAACAGGAGAAATAAGCCACAAATACAGAAGGAACAAGAGTTCTCAAACAATCTTGAAAAGCGCTTCAACATTAAGCATCATGATGTGGAAAGACTGATCCGGATAGAGGAAGACCGAGTCTTCTTGAAAGACCAGAAGAGAGAACGCAAGTTTCACATGAGACGAGTCGACGAAGCCCTGGTTAAGAAAGAAATGAAACAGAAGTATCTTAAGAAGAAGGCCAGAGAGCAAAAGGAAGTAGCAAAGAAGCAGATGCGTGAAGAGCAAGAAACCGTTCGGCTGGAGTCAACCAGCACCTCTTCTGATGATGAAGGCCCTCGTTCAATTCCAAAGATGCCTCGATTGGAATGGATCCGGATTTTCATGTCTCTGACCGGTCAAATGCAGCTCCTCCTCCTGCACCTCAAACGAGGCCTAAGAACTTCATGTCCCCTGGTCTCGCTGCCGCCCTGGATAGAACAAACACCAGCGATCGTGAGGCAGTTCACATCGTGGCAGCTACTGTGAAAAGCCTTTGAGGGAACATTGATGAACTAGCCATCAGTCGTTCCACATTCAGAACCCGTATGTGACATCGCAATGACCACATCACTTCTGTGAAAATGACTACGTCGATCGTCTCCCAGTACTGATCTCTGGGAAGGAGGTTTCGTCATCGTCAGAGGGGAACATCCAACTCCTGGGTGTTCCGAAGCTCGCATATGGAACAGGAATGGCGCAAGCAGACGCCGTGGTTGAGGCCTTGAAGGATTGGAAGGTCGAAGCTCTGATACGACTTCAAGCAATACGGGTCATAATGGTGGAGCTTGCACTCTGATTGAACAGCGACTGGGAAGAAATTTACTCCACCTGCCTGCAGATACCATATCTTGGAGGTCGTTCTCAGAGACGTCTTCAAGACAGTTCATGGATCGTCCAGCGGTCCGGAGGTTCTCCTACTTCAACGGTTCCAAAAGAATTGGCAGCGAGTCAATCAAGCAAACTTCAAGATTGGAATGATGGACGACCACGTCAGTGCAGTTTTCAAAGAGAACTCTGAATGGGTACAAGGAGCTCTCGACTACTACATAAAAGCTCTTGAGTATAAGCAACCCCGCGACGACTACCGCCGACTCCTGGAGCTTAGCGTAGTCTTCCGAGGTGGGACACCTCCCCGAAGGATTCGATTTGGACAGCCTGGCCCCATACACCATGCTCGCTGGATGTCAAAGACAATATACTGTCTCCAAATATTCATGTTTCAACCTCAGTTTAAGATGACCCCCAAGGAAGAGAAGTCCATTCGAACCATGACCCTCTTTGTTGCTCTTGTCTACGGACCAGCATGGTTCAAGGCTCCCATAATCTTTGAAGCCCCGAGCAACGATATCTCCTTCCTTAAGAAAATTCGAGAATACAGGAATAAAGTGGATGGAGCAGTTGGAGCGGCAGCTACAAAGGCATTCCAACAACATCTGTGGTATTTGAGCGAGGAGTTGGTAGCTCTGGCTCTATTCAGTGACGCAGTTTCCAATATGGAGAAGAGAGGAATCCTGGAGTCGATGAGGGTAAGGGAAGGAGAGAAAGATCCACCGAAGAGAATTAAAGTGCCGGAAGAGGACATTCCGTCACTGACGCTGAAGAAGCTGGCATCCAAGAATACCAACCGCTTCTTCCAGACCAGGCTACTAGGCTCCGGATTCATCTCTAAAGATCCATCCCAATGGAAGGATGATCCGTATTTCCTCAAGGCCAAGGAAGTCCTCCAAGATATGATGGTAGTGAATGATGTGGCTGAAAGAGGGGTGAAGCTAATTCAGGATTATAACTCTTCCATTACGAAGAACGAAGAACAGAAACAGTATCTGCTGCAGGTGGTCGCTACACATCGACCTCAGTTTCCTAGTGCAAGCAAGGCTAACTTGTAATCGTGAGGACGGGAGAGTTGTTTTCCTGTTTCAGTCAACATTGTTTGTGTTTGGTTTGCCTCTAATTAATAAATTAATCACTTAAATAATAATTTACTTATAGATATATAATACTTGAGTATCATTTTCCTAATACAAGAGTCATTCTATAGGGAAAGAGATCAAACAAATGTGAGCTTTTCTTAGTCAGCTTGTGCATACCCTAAACAAAGTCATAATGACCTAAAATTTGGTATGCAGTGTTTTCTTGGGGAAAGGAACCAAATGAATACTGAGCACAAAAAAATAAACAACTTCGATTTTGTGGACCACCCTAATATATATATATAAAACCTTTAACCTTTCGTTAGCTTCCGCCCGAATTGTTCATTCTGACGAAGGTCAAGCTTTTCACTCCAGCTTAGACCTACAGTTTAACGTCTAGGCCACTCAGGGTACCCATTTATCTACCAACCACTTTCTTTATTGTGTGGAAGGATGAACAGCTGGGTTTTGCTGCGCGCCGGCTGCAGTCACCGGGTCTCGAACCCGGGGCCGATGGACTCATGGTCAGCGACGCTAACCACTACACCACCGAGCCGCATTTATATATATATATATATGTGTGTGTGTGTGTGTGTGTGTATGTGTATGTGTGTGTGTGTATGTGTATGTGTGTGTGTGTGTGCGCGCGTGTACGTCTGTTTCAATTTTGCATGAAAGATAATTATTATTATAAGAAATAAATTTAAATTTCTTTTCTTCTCTCAAAATAAAACAAAATCAATGTTAATGTTTATAAATATTTAGGGTGAACAAAGAGAAAAAAAAATTTCTGGGAACTGAAATTTACATAAAATTTACACTTTAATTCACATTATTTACAATGATTCGTAAATGTTTTCCTCCTCATTTATGTTTCTATTGACAAAATAAAGTGTAAAATGAACAGTAAATAAAGTTAAATTTCAGTGTACAAGTCATAAACAATTGCTATATATATATATATATATACTGTATATATATATATATATATATATATATATATATATATATATATATATATATATATATATATATTATGGGTGGAATAATGGTAGAGGTATAATAACTGTAGAAATAAATGAAGGTAAAGGTATAGAAATATAATATTTTTGAAAGCATATGTATAGGTATGTGTATAGGAATATCTTCCCTATCCTTTTCTGTACGTTTGAAGCGTATAAACCAATAGTTAATTTTTTCATGAAGAAAAAATCCTGTGACGCAATAAACTCGGTTTTACTTTTGAACTTTAACACCGTATCGTTCGTATGAAAGCTGTGGCTGATTAATGTGAGTTTCAACTTACCACTTTGGCCATTGGTCACACATTTCGATACTGAATGTTAGTATTAGGGTTATGACATTTTTATAACCTCATGTTCCTGTATCATAAATCGATGAACTTTTGCCCCCTGACAATGAAAATAACAGTTTTTTCGATATATTTTGAAAACACTTCACCCCAAAATAAAAAATAAAAAATTAATAAAATAATAAATATTGGTTGCTCCTTGGTATAGCTATTGCAGATGGGTCTCTGTTCCAGTGATTTTCCAGAGTATTTAGTGCTTTTCGGCATTGTTGCAAGATATTGGACAATTTATGATAATCATCAGGTAACCAATCTAGAATGGTGCAATGCAGCTGTCTCGAATATACTAATATACTATATTTGCTTTCGGGGTGACATTTTTTTTTAATTCTGAAGAATTAGGCCCTTTTTTATTGTTTTCAAGCAAACGTTCATCGATTGATGATACAGGAAACAATATTTATGACAAAAAATTAAAAAGTCATAACCCTAATTAGTATATATCTAGTTCCTAAAGAAGTTGGGCTGGTGTAGTTTAGTGAATTGTTATCTTTTATTTAAATATAAGCTACGGTACAGACTGTAATGTGTCAACATACGGTATTATGTGTATTATTGCTCTTAGAACTAAGTACAAATTTAACCTGTCGTTTTTAGAAGTTCTAATTGTTAAAATATATGATTTTAAATTGCAAAGATAGTACAGTAAGCTAGTGGCTAGAAATGATATTGTAGAAACTTTTGAATTTTTAAACATTTCAGATGTTCCTAATCTAATTAGTACAAATGTTGGAGGTAATCAGCGAACTGTAATTTCAGCAAGATGAGCAAATCATACCATTCAGTTAGCTATTCATGACTTCCTAAAGATGCAAACCAATACATACAGTATCATTGCGTATGCAAAACGTATGGCAAAAAAAGCTTCGCACTTCAAATATGAAACTCGTTTTAAAAACAAAGTGCTTAAAGGTACCTTTCCTCGGAGTTGAAACCCAATGAGAATCTGTAAATTTGGCGATAAAATCAGTATTGCCAGCAAGATCAACTGCTTAAGGATTGGTTGAGGCTGGTGTCTAACATAACATAACCTAAACTTGAAAAAAAAGGTTTTGTATATATATATATATATATATATATATATATATATATATGTGTGTGTGTGTGTGTGTGTGTGTCTGTGTGACGTCATATTATTAACTTTAGCGGACACCTTTCTTTTCATAGATAAAAAAAATTCCAAGTACAACTAACTCACCTATCCTATGGTCGAACCCTTCTACAGCGTTTCCCCTCAATTGTGTGTGTGTGTGTGTGTGTGTGTGTGAGAGAGAGAGAGAGAGAGAGAGAGAGAGAGAGTATAACAGTGATATTAATAATAAGCACTGGCAGAACTCTACACGACGGTCTGTATCGTCACCGTGCAGTTCCTGAACGAGTTGGACTTTGTAGGGGTGGAAACGATTTGTTGTAAGAATTCGTTGAATGGATCTTCTGGAGACACCCGTTTCCTGGGATAACTTTCTTAAGGACTTACGTGGATTGTTTTTGAGGTGATTGAGTACCGTTAGTGATGTTGCTGCATCGGTTGAACTTTTTGACCGGCCACTACGCGGCCGATCATGAACACTTTCCGTTTCTTTGAAGCGAGTGAACAGATTTCCAGGTGATGCCTGAACAACTGACGGTCTCTCAGGGTGTTTGTCATTAAAAGGAGTAGCAACTGATCGGTGTGTGTTACCACGCCTTGCACACATTAAAACTATCTTCACCCGTTCATCTATTGTCAATTTTGTGCCATAGGTTCAACAACAAATCTGAAAGGAAGAAAACACATATTAAAACACAAATTATTAAAATGGCCTATGGTTCCTGACTTTTTCGCCACCCTGTATATATATATATATATATACACACACACATATATACATAGTATGTATGTATATATATATATATATATATATATTTATATATACATATATATGGGCTATAAAATAGACCTCAGAGACCTCCCTCATGATACCCACTTTCCTTCTGCATTCTTTGAGGAGAGCCTACAATAAGGTTTTCCTTCCTCTATCTTTTCTGGACATCACACAAGGATGGGTTATTAGGGTGTGTCAATTTTAATAAAGTCAACAATTCAAAAAACTACTAGTGACCAAATGATGCATTTTTATGTGCTAAATCGAAATATGGCTTTAAAATCCAGATTTGACCACTCCTAGCTACTTATATTTGAAGTTGAAATTTACGAAAAATCAGCAATTTTTGCAAGTATTTTTTTTATTGTATATAACTACATTTTACATACATTACATACAATTGAAGACATTTTGATTGTATTTCAATATTAAAACTTAGAAATATAGATAGGTTTCTTGAACTTTGCCAAGGATGCCATGTCTACCTTGCTCTTGTTCCTGGACATGAACTCCCTACTGGCCACCTGGCCACTGATGTACGCCTCCCTCCTCTCTTATGAGTAAACATGTTGTGCTGCTTCAGTTTCATCCTTACACACCTCTCTACTGACTGTGTGTGTGTGGGCTATGCAGGAACTTCGATTGGTCTATCCAGAAACTCGTTGATTGCAGGAGTGGTGAGGGAGCAGGTCAGAGGAGGGTCAGTCACGCCAGAGTTCCAGTCAATAAGCTCGGAGAGTTTGGTGGCATCTAGGTTGATGTCAGGAGTCTTCCTGGGTCTGACACTGCAGTCTCCTACCTGTGTGTCCTCATCTCCTTCACCTCTGATTTCCAGTAATTTAGGGTGTGTCAATTTTAGTAAAGTCAACAATTCAAAAACTATTAATGCTCAAATGATGTCATATTATCTAGCAAACTTAGAAATATCTTTAGTGTTTAAAAAAGCCATTTACCTACTTATATTTGACCATAAAGGTTTGAAATATAACCTAAATATGACTGTAGCATCGTATATCAATGTGCCATTGATATGTGTGGTCAACTTTGGTTATTTTTGGTGTGCAGTATGGTTTCTAAGTTTCACATAGTGACAAATGCTGGAGTTTAGATTGTGAATGCATGAGTGGAAGAGGCAGGGAGGAGAGAGGAGGACGAAAACTTCATACCAGACTGAGTCTGGTATGAAGTCTTCGTCCTCCTTCGTCCTGGTCAAATATAGTAGGTAATGGCTTTTTCTAAACAACACTAAAGATATTTCTAAGTTTGCTAGATAATATGACATCATTTGAGCATTACATGACATCATTTGAGCATTAGTAGTTTTTGAATTGTTGACTTTACTAAAATTGACACACTCTAAATTACTGGAAATCAAAGGTGAAGGAGATGAGGACACACAGGTAGGAGACTGCAGTGTCAGACCCAGGAAGACTCCTGACATCAACCCAGATGCCACCAAACTCTCCGAGCTTATTAACTGGAACTCTGGCGTGACTGACCCTCCTCTGACCTGCTCCCTCACCACTGCTGCAATCAAGGAGTTTCTGGATAGACCAATGGAAGTTCCTGCATGGCCCCCACACACACAGTCAGTAGAGAAGTGTGTAAGGATGACAACTGAAGCAGCACAACATGTTTACTCACAAGAGAGGAGGGAGTCGTACATCAGTGGCCAGGTGGCCAGTAGGGAGCTCATGTCCAGGAACAAGAGCAAGGCAGACATGGCATCCTTGGCAAAGTTCAAGAAACCTATCTATATTTCTAAGTTTTAATATTGAAATACAATCAAAATGTCTTCAATTGTATGTAATGTATGTAAAATGTAGTTATATACAATAAAAAAAATACTTGCAAAAATTGCTGATTTTTCGTAAACTTCACCTTCAAATATAAGTAGCTAGGAGTGGTCAAATCTGGATTTTAAAGCCATATTTCGATTTAGCACATAAAAATTGCATCATTTGGTCACTAGTAGTTTTCTGAATTGTTGACTTTACTATAATTGACACCCTAAATTGGGTTATATACTGTAAGCTGATTCTGGGAAATGGATTAGGAAGTTATTGGCGGGAAGCCAGACTGGAAAGGTTCGGTTATGGGAAGGCCAAAGGCGCTTGATATACTAAAGACAAGTATCATTAACTAATCGTTAAGCATTATTTAATTAACAACTAATAATTAACTCAGAATAATTACTCCGTAATTACATCAGTAATAAATAAAAGTAGAATCATTGACTTTCTGTGAAATCCCTCTTCGGTATTAGTTTGCAATAAGTTACCCACTCATTAATCCGTCACCACCCTTTCATTCAGGCACTCATTAATCCGTCACCACTCCCTCATTCAAGCACTCATTAATCCGTCACCACTCCCTCATTCAAGCACTCATTAATCCGTCACCACTCCCTCATTCAAGCACTCATTAATCTGTCACCAGTCCCTCATTCAAGCAACCATCCGCCCGACCATTTTCTAATATTTGTTTTTACTTATTTTTCTATTTATTCATTTATTAATTTCATTCAAATAATTAATGGAAACTTTTTTGGGAGTGAAACTTCGCCAAAATTCATCATATCTGGCGAAACTTTTATTCGGATTCATAATACAAAGGAACACAAAGAATACAAAGGACACCAAACAGCAACGAGGTCCCTACGAGGTTGTCTGTTTAAGAAGTAAGGTTAAAAGATCTAAGAAAATTTAAAGACACGTGAAAAGTTTAAAGCAAAGCAAAGAAAAAGGGTTAAAAGAAAGGAAGAAAAATTAAAGATAAGTGGGAATTTTAAAGCAAAGAGACGAGAATCCTAATGAAAATTCTACAATACTTTTATGCGCTAACAAATTCTTCTAACTGGGGTTTTAAGGCAAGATAAGCATCCAATCTCTTTTTAAAGGACACAACCGAATTGCTTTGAACTACGTTGGCTGGCAGTCTATTCCACAGATTAACTATACAGTTGAAGAAAAAATGCATAACTTCGTTAGAATTAAAATAATAAAGGAATAATACTAATAATACTAATAATAAATGCAAACTATCGCATTTAAGAATAAGTATGACTACATTAAATAACTGTAAGTCAGACATGATTCCTCATACAGGATGAACGAACCAAAATTATCAAAAAAAAACCCTGTGCTATTTTAAAATTCTTTCAAATAAAGACTCAAAACTATATGCAAGAAGCGATTTCTCTACATTACAAAGGTTTGATGAAGCAATGACTGGCGATTGTGAACGTTCTAATGAGGATAAAACTGTGGATGAAGAGTTTGAAAAATGGTCATGAAGAAGAAGCACATAGGAGGAAACAAAGGTAACTTTAAAATTACAGAAACAAAATAATACTTTAAAATTTAAGTATCATCTAAATATACCACCCGGGCCGAGACCGAGACTGAGACCGAGACCGAGACCAGAGAAAAAGATCTCGAGACCGATCTCGAGTACTACTGTACATCACTGATAAATATCTGTAGGTTATCTCATGTATGAGCTGGTAACAAAGTGAATTGAAATAAATATACTTCAATAAATGAAAGAATACCTTGTTATACAGAACAGCGGTAGACAAATTTCAGAACAGCCGCAGACAAATTTGTCAGTTGGAGTTCAAAGTTGTGAAAGTAAGGTGCTGAATCTGCTGAGTATGAAGAATAGGTTAGTAAAGTTGTTACAAGCTGCAACGTTGATCAGTGATGTAAGACAGGCTTGGCACCCAAAAACCCAACCCAAACCCACTGGAATTTTTTAGTGGGTTTTTGTGTTTTTGGTCTGAGATGTTTGTTTTAAAATAATTGAATTTTTCTGATTGCTACATTGTTCAATTGTAGCTAATTAGAATGCTTTGGCTGTTTTATTATTTCAAGGAAGCTGATTTATGAAACAATTCTTAATTATGCAATGCGTAAATAAAGATTATGAAAATTGAAAAGTTTTATTGGCCTTTTAAATGGTGTCCAGACTACAGACACAAATAGAGTACAGTAAACTAATGAATGCTAAATAAGGTGTGTATATATATATATATATTACTCACAATATTACTTGATCTTAATGCTTATGAATTCTTATGAATTCCTTATGATGCTTATGAATTACGAATGAATAGCCTGTCTTAAATTTTGGACCCATTTAATAAATTCTTTATTCTTTACAACTACAAATGGAATATTTGCTGAAAAGAAAAATCTGGCCATTTGCAAATCTAGTTGTTCTTTTTGATCTACAGTTGTTCTAACCACATATGGCATTATCTGACCTTAGCGTTTTCTGGCTGGAGTAGAATGAAAAAAATGGTATGGAAGATTCAGAAGCGGTTTGAAGTGAATGAAGTCTCACTACTGTGAATTGTAGTGTCATCATGAACCAGACTTTCATATGATTTGCTCGAAGAGGGTCTACTCTCAAAACTGCCATGTCTATGTGTAGGAGGAGTTGCTGATGTAGCTGTATTTGTAAGCTCATCTGCTTCATCATCACAAGCCTGTACCCATTTTTTATTGCATCGATTTAAGTGATGTTTCACTCAATCTATTTTTTTTTTAAATACACATCTGCAGTATTTGCATCGAACTCTATTTGGTTGGTCACTCAACATTTTTACTTCATCCCATTTAGCAGCTTTAAGTCCGCCACCAGTATGTGCAGGTCGAACTTTAGGCATTATTAAATAGATATTAATTAATTAAAACTGATCTCTGAAAAAAAGATGTTCAAAAATAAGAATAATGTCTACTGTCTACGCCTGTAAACAAATTGCAATAAAAATTCAGAAAAACATGCTACGGTGTTGATTCAAAATAGAACAAAATCCACACTTTATGTTAAATGAAACACAATACGTTTCAACAGCACACTGCATCTTTTTCAGTTGAAAGTGACCTTAAAACTGAAACAAAATATAAATTCTAAAAGTCATAGCTACAACTTTAATTTAAATTATGAAACCCAAAATCCCCAAAACCCACCCAAAAACCAATGGGCTTTGGGTTTTTCGTGTAAAAATCAGGTTTTTGCCAACCCTGTGTAAGGAGAATGTTTTCTAAAGGATGTAGCATATAATATATATATATATATATATATATACAGTATGCAGTATACAGCATGTATCATATTTTATATATATGTATATACAGTATACAGTATATATATATATATATATATATATATATATATATATATATATATATATATATATATATATATATATATATATATATATTATATATATATATATATATACAGGGTGTCCGAGAATTATCTGTACAATTTTTGGCTGTTATTAAAAGTCAACCATGAAGTGTAGAAATTCCAGTTTGTCCCATTTTACAGAGAATCTCATTAAGTTTTTTCTGATATCAAGTTTTGACAAGTTTTTTAGAAATTCCAGTGTGTCCGAACATTATCTGTACAATTTCATCTTTTAATAAAATTCTTGATAACACACGTAAAATTCTTAAACAAGATTATTTAGAATCTGTGTTTTCAAAAGTTTCTTTTATTAAAGTAACGTTGTTACAAACATTCGATATGTGCACCATTAGTGATTCGCAAAACATCCAATCGATACTCCAAATGTTGCCATGTACGCTGCAGCATATCCACATCAATTCGCTCAATAGCAGCTGTGATTCTTGCTTTTAAATCATCAATGTCTGTCACCCGCGTACATTTCTAAAAAACTTGTCAAAACGTGGTATCAGAAAAAACTTAATGAGATTCTCTGTAAAATGGGACAACACTGGAATTTCTACACTTCATGGTTGACTTTTAATAACAGCCAAAAATTGTACAGATAATTCTCGGACACCCTATATATATATATATATATATATATATATATATATATATATATATATTATATATATATATTATATATTATATATATTGAGAAGGATTTTATTTCACTACTTATTTTTTATTAAGATATTAATTTCTTTAATAAATGGCATTTCTATTGCGCATGTACAGCCCACCATATGTTTGCCTTTGGCAAAACTGTTCTTATTAGATAATTATTTTCTCTAAGTGGTTGTCTTCTTTGGGAATGTTTTGGCATTAAAACAGTTCCTCATGTGGAAGGAAGTTAGGGAAATCGAAAAAATGAGTTATCAACAAAATGACATGGAAAGAGATCTGTATGAAGAATTGAAATGTGCTGATGCACTATTCCCAAGTGGAGCACGCCTGGTTAAGTTGCTTCATTTTTGGTTTCCTGTTTTATCCTCATTTCTCTCTCTCTCTCTCTCTCTCTCTCTCTCTCTCTCTCTCTCTCTCTCTCTCTCTCTCGTGAGCAATATGAATACTTAAATATATAATTCCAAATTTTGCCATGTAGTCAATTTTTCATTTTTAGTAATGCACAAATAATATATATATATATATATATATAATATATATATATATATATATATATACGGCCATAAGTCATACAAAGGAGAATCCATTTTACAAATGGATATGAAATCTTTAAATATTAAAAAAGATATATATTTTTAACATTTGTTTTTGTCAAGTCACTGGAGTAAAATATTAGTGGCCTAATTTTTAGATTGGGGTTATATAAAAATATATAAAATAATATAAATATTCTGTTTATATTCTCGTATATTGTTTTTATATGTATTATGTAAAACTTTAAAATTAAAATCTGATAAAAACTTAATAGTTAATATCTCGATTGAAGATCCTATTTAACTGAATGTATCATTAAAAAATTAATTCAATGCGATAAAATATATATATATATATATATATATTATATATAATGTAAAGAACGACGCTTGTGTAGAAGAGCGTTCCGCACAAGATGAGGAGGGAGAACGAACAAATGAAAAATGAGGTACCATTTGTTCGTTCTCCCTCCTCATCTTGTGCGGAACGCTCTTCTACGGGGCTCCAATAAACCTTAGTCCCCCCGCCCACGGCCTAAACCATTAGAAGTACAGTAAAACTAAACACACCTTACAAAAGAGAATTTAATCCTGCATTTAATGAGAAACAATTAAAACTTGGTGTTCCCACCATTGGCTTCCAAGACAGCCTGAATTCGCTTTGGGTAGCTTGCCAAAAGTGACGTGAATAGATCTTGATCGTTACGCAAATTTGCTAAAACAGTTTCAATGTGTTGCGTCATTGTATCCTTCGAAAATCGATTTGCTGCAGGTTCTTGAAACAAGAGACATTCAACCTTGTCCTTTATAACTGATCCAATGTGTTCACAGACGTTCAGATCAGGAGAATTTCCTGGCCATTCTTCATTTCCAAAGAAATCGATCTCATGGTTCCGTAACAACTGTTGAGTGGCTAATGCCTTAAAGCAGGGGGTCTTATCGTGCGGAAGTGTGACCTGATCGACATCCATAACATTGTTTGGGTTCCTTAGAAAAGGAATGACATGCTGGGATAGAATAATATCACGAAAATACTGTCCATCCCAACTCTGACCATTTGGCTTCAGCACCACCCACATGAGCTTCTTTGCAGTGAACAAAACAAACACACCAACACAGTCTGGACTTTTTAATAATTCGCGATAATGTTCATTGTCATCGATTTCATCTGGTGTTGTGGCTCACACTCGATAATTTTGGTAGTTAGGCCGACGTGTTACGTAAACAAAAAATTCATCGGAGACAGCTAAATGCATGAAATCATCCACATCCCAATCTTCAAGATAATGGGCAAACCACATTCTGTCATCGATGTTAAGTTGAGTTTTTCTTGGCCTTGGAAGTTCATGCTAAGGCTTTAAACCTTGCCTATGACGGTACAGGCGAATGATCTCACCACTAACGATCTTTCCTCTCAACACTTCGATCTCTCTAGAAAGTTTAGCACAGCTGTTTTTCCGCTTACGCGTACCGCTTTCAATGATGTCGTTTTTTTACCGAGAGAGTAGCAAATTTGGGCGCCCAGATTTGGTTGTATCCATTTCACATTCATCCAAAGTTTTATTCCAATTTCTTTTGACGAAGTCCTCACTTCTTCGCAACTTTTTGGCAACCCATGAACGTGTTACAGTATAAAGGTGGCTCCAGCATCACGAGCTTCCCGAAATGTTATTGCTCGTATGCGATCTATCACATGTTGCCTCTCCGAATCACCAATTAATTGAGAAGCCATTATACTATTACTTTATCAGCTAGAGTAATTTTAATACCTGCAATAAATAAAGAATTTTATATATTTTTATAATCACTAAAAACTATTTCGATATAAGTAAACATGTAAGCTGCAAATGGGGGGCTAAGGTTTTTGGAACCCCTTACACAAGCGTCGTTCTTTAGTAACATTAATTATACTGTGTGTTGTTTGCAGTTAAAATGTATATATATATATATATATATATATATATACATATATATATATATATATATATATATATATACACTGGGTGGGTCAAAAAAACTATTACCATGATTTTGAACAACATAATTTTACCTTTATCAAATGTTATTTGTACAATCAATATATGTGTTCTGTATAGAATTTCATGGTCTATCTCGGAATGAAGTTGGATTTTTGCTAACTGTAACCATTATTTTGTAATTTGCTGTTATACAGACACGGGTAGAAAAACTTTCTCTTTCTATACAGTTACCTAATTGAGTCCAAGATTATGCGGAATGTGCCCTCCTCCATTATCAATGCACGCTTGCAACCTTGACTTCTCCCTTATCGACGGCAGTACCGCATCAAGGATTTTTTCTTGGTAATAAGCAGCAGTGATTTTGGCATTTTGATCAACAAAAACAATCTCTGACTTCCCTAACTTTGAAATAAGATGGAAACCATGACTTTTTGAGAAAAATGCGGACGTTCCCTGCAAAGTCGATCTAGTGTAGACTGATAGATTTTTTGTCCTGTCTTCCATAAACTCGGTCATTTTGTGTGTTTATTGTTAAAGCAACCGTAACGGTCTCGTCGTTGAACTATATTTTCGACACTTCTCTCTCTGGGAATGGATCTAACAAAACACGACATTTTTCAACTCAGGCTTGCTTATTTGATGCAGAGAGCTTATGAACTTCGACTCTTTTTAAACATTTAAGACCCAGATCATCTTTTACTATACGACGAACACTAGAACGAGAAATACCAGTAGGTTTTGAAATTTCTCTAACGGACTTGTGGGTGTTGGGCCTTTCTTCTTGGCTGCATATCATGGATGAAACCGTGTCAATATTTTCCTCAGTTACGTAATGTTTTTGGCCTTCCACTGCCTTCTTTTCGTTTGGTCGACCCTGTGATATCGATTTTCTTTATGAGATACTGAAGTTCAGGTATCGTCTATCGTTTATTTGGAAACTCTTTCTTCACTCGTTTTGCACTCCAATGTTTCTCTTTACGCAGGTTCAATATCAATGCATCATCTTCCAAAGAGTATTTCATTATGTTATAACTTGTTCACCAACTGTACCAGAATGATGGTCTGAAATGAAAAAGGAAATAAATTAATTATTTTGTGTAAAAATTAGGAAAATTAATTATTTATGGAGAAGCTGACTGTCATCTAAAAGTATCAGTTGCTGATTTTGACCGCCTTTCAATTGAGCACCATATTCTGATACCTTCCTCCAGTTGAGCCTTTACCTCTACTCCTGGGGCGTTGAATCCAGATTCAAAGCCAGCGTCTGAAAGAGTAAAAGTATGGGTACAACATACGGCCTCAGCAGTAAAATCAATATAGAGGGTGAGCCACAATATTTTTTCAAAAGTTGAGTAATAGTTTTTTTTGGCCCATCATATATATATATATACAGGGTGTCCGAGAATTATCTGTACAAGTTTTGGTTGTTATTAAAAGTCAACCATGAAGTGTAGAAATTCCAGTGTTGTCCCATTTTACAGAGAATCTCATTAAGATTTTTCTGATACCAAGTTTTGACAAGTTTTTTAGACATTCCAGTGTGTCCGAACATTATCTGTACAATTTCATCTTTTAATAAAATTCTTGATAACACACGTAAAATCTTAAACAAGATTATTTAGAATCTGTATTTTCAAAAGTTTCTTTTATTAAAGTAACGTTGTTACAAACATTCGATATGTGCACCATCAGTGATTCGCAAAACATCCAATCGATAATCCAAATGTTGCCATGTACGTTGCAGCATATCCACATCAATTCGCTCAATAGCAGCTGTGATTCTTGCTTTTAAATCATCAATGTCTGTCACCCGCGTACAAAAAGAAAAAACTTGTCAAAACTTGTTATCCGAAAAAACATAATGAGTTTCTCTGTAAAATGGGATAACACTGGAATTTCTACACTTCATGGTTGACTTTTAATAACAGCCAAAAATTGTACAGATAATTCTTGGACACCCGGTATATATATATATATATATATATATGGGAATGAACTCAGAATGGTCCCCTGAGTTTTTTATGATACACACAGACAGTGCATGGAACAAGGAACTCTTCTGGGATAATTAAATCCACTATAGTCCGAATAAGTAATGGTAAATGACAAATACCATAGTTTTTCTTTTTCATGATGCTAGCCCGACGTGGGCAACGGGTCACTCGCAAAGAGGTCCCATAAATATAGCTTCCCTCACCAGCTATCTGCAAAGCAGACAGGATCCAGCTTTGGGACATGGATCTAGGGTTTAAAGCACCTAGCCATGCTACATTTAGAACCTCAATATAAGCAAAAGACTCGCTGTCTTCACGTCAGATTGAATGCATCAAAGAAAAGAAAAAGGGGTAACTATTATATTTTTAGCCAAAAACCAAAACTTAAACCTCAGCCCACGTCGGGCTAGCATCATGAAAAAGAAAAACTATGGTATTTGTCATTTACCATTACTTATTCGGACTATAGTGGATTTAATTATCCCAGAAGAGTTCCTTGTTCCATGCACTGTCTGTGTGTATTATATATATATATATATTATATATATATATATATATATATTCTTTAACAAATTATGAGTGTAAATAATTGCCTACGTTTTCAATAAGAGATGAAAATCTCTTTAGAATTATGACCCCAAAATAAATCTATAAATGCCAAATTGACACTTTTAAAATCCTTTCCATTCGTTACAAAAGATTTCAACCCATTTTAGTAAGTAACTAAATTAATAAGCAACTCCTCCCTTTGATTAGAAACGGGACTTTAGCTCACCCATATTATTATAGAGGCGTAAAAATCCTGTACAGTTTACTTCAGTTGGATTTCGTTAAAGAATGTGACAAAACCTATTCGCTAACTGTTAATAATTTGTGAAATTGTTTTACTTTTCTTAAATATTTATAAGTGTTTCTTCAACTTATTAATTTTTTGCGTAATTTTGTTTGAACGTCAAATGTTCTGTCGTAAAACCTTAATTTCGATATTTGTGAAGAAATAATTTCTTGAAGTAAATTATTACATTTTTATTGTTAAAATGATTTTGAAATATTGTTGGACCTTTTCGTTGCATTTTCTTTGTTTACAATTTGAAATGAAACTTAGGGTTTTTTTGGGGGTGGGGGTTGTTAACCCTTTCGTGCCTGAAATATACTGTACTTAAAGGTTTGAAAAATTTCATGTAAAAATTATTTCTAAATTACTGTTTCATACGAACGAAATACCTTGAGAGGCTAACGTTCACACTTGTTGCGATACGGTATGAAACGGTTAACCTCCTTCGTAACGACAAAGATCGTATGACGGAGGGGGCCTACAACTCTACATGGGATCCGAACCACGGGTTTATGTATCATCTGGACGCAGAGAACGGTCACTCATCTAACAACTACCCTCATCCAATATCGCTTAACTTCACTGATTTATGGGCAACGGTGTTACGACATAGCTACATCGTAGCCCTGTTATTAACTGTGTTAAATATTTTTTTAAATCTGTGGACCAAATGATTTAACTCGTTTTCCTTTTAAGAGGCACGAATGCATTGAGTTAAATACTGATCATTTCTAAGAGATTGCATAAGCGGTGATCGTTAATGACATGTATTGTGTTAGAACGGCTGAGCTTAAACTAAAATTGAATAAAGAGGGCACCGATGCATTGACCAGCAGTAACTGAAATTATTTTTCTGCCAAGCAAGGTTTGAATTGTCATATTTGTTAAGCGAATAAAAAGTGTTTAACCTTAGAGGTAATAGAAACAATTACAGTAAGACCAACACTGAAAAAGCGTATGATAATTAAAACCCACTCTAATAGACAGAGTTTATTTCCACAACAGTTTCGATGCCCACTGACATCCTCTTCGGGTGGATACAGAAAAAAACTCTGTGGAAATAAACTCTGTCTATTAGAGTGGGTTTTAATTATCATATTTTGACCTTCACGAAGAAAAAAGTGAAGTTTTTTGAAAAGGCGTATGTTGAACTGTTCTGCAGTAAGTCATTGGATTATTGAATACACTTCCAACTTGGAGAAGAGACTCGTCGAATGAATTACTGTTGCCCACATCAGGCTTAAGAAAACTTATAGTGATTGGGGTACCTGGACCCCTTTTGGTGAGATCACATAGCGAAATTGCAGTGGATAGTTGATCGATCACTTGGCAAAAATGTGACTTTATCTGATATCACTATTTAAGAGGGTTCGCAGATATTCTTTTATAACGAATGACTTCCAAAGGACGTTTCATATATATTTCTTTAAGCTACCCCATGTTAATATAATAAATGTGAGTGGATGTAGGAATAACAAAGGGTAAGGAGTGCGTTTTGAGGGAGAGTTTTTTTTTAATTTAAATAATATGAATAGAAATTTTGATATTTTGGATCTGATATGTTGTACATGACTTTTGAAATTTAGTTTTTCGTCTAAATTAATGCCAACCAGTTTAGCTTCATTCACCCTTGCAAGAGTAATATTCCCAATTTGTATTTGGTAATTTGTATTTAATATTTTGTGATAATAATTATATAAGATGACTTTGTCGAGTTCACTAAAAGTTTATTAGTTCACATCCATTTACACATATGCTCTAATTGCCTGTTCGTTTCATTTATTAGGTCTAAATCAGGGGTTCTTAACCTCTGGGTCGCGACCCAAACTTGGGTCATTAAATTGTCATTTATCATTTATTTATGTTATCAGTAATCATTTTACCATTATTATTTATTTTATTATCTATTACGAGTGAACTGTTTGAAGGCAGTGGTCACCGAGCTAGCCCTGAAACCAGAATTTGGATCGCAGCCTAAAAAGATTAAGAACCCCTGGACTCTAAATTATGACTGGAAGAAGTAAGTGTGGTATTACCTGCGTATTGTACGCAATTTAATGTACAGCAATACCCCGATTAATGCGGTTAATTCGTCCGCGGAAAGTACCGTGTTATGTGAATCAGCGTTGATCGGTGAATGTAATCAATGTGAAATAAAGTGTTCCGTTCTCAGATGTCAATGATAAAGAAAAATCTGAAAAAAAACGGTGCCTTTTTGCGTAAAAATGAACTAATTTTAATTGTGAAACAACTGCAAACAATTTAGTTACGAATATGTTTAATTTTTAGCTAAAAATGCGCTCATTATTACGTTCTTTTTTAAACTGTCAACCATCCGCGAGACCGTGACTAGCAACAGTAAAAGTTTCTTCATACGTTAGCGCTTTCAAATGAATTGTCATCTCGCTACGCAGAATTCTTTTTTAATTACAATCTTCAAACCAAACAGATAAAACCTGTTCCCTATTCACCATTGTATACTGTACGAGTATGTTTAATTTTTAGTTAAAAATTAACCCCTTTAATTTTGGAAAAACTTTGTTGATATTTTCTACATTTTTTAAAATAGCGTTTATTTTTAAATTAACTTTGTTCCATTCAATGTTAAAAAATGTATTTGTTTTAACAAATTTTATTTAAATACATAGTAAATAATAAATTTTTGTTAAAAATGTTTGCTACAAAAACGTGCGAGAGCGAATCTGAAGCATCGCTGTTCGGGGAATGATGTCAAGGTTTTATCAGCGTTATGGTGAATCAGCGTTCAATGAATCCGTGTTATGCGGGGTATGCCTGTACAGTAGTTGAGAGATGAAAATCGTTAACGTGACTTAGAAATAGTAATGGGCCAAGAATAGATCCCTGTGGGACTCCACTAGTTAGCATCGGCTTGTCAGATAAATTATCTTTTAATCTGATGTACTGATGACGATTTGACAGATATGATTTAAACCAATCAAAGAGATTTCCTTTATTCCGTATATGTGACGTTTATTCAGTAAGATTTTATGCGAAAGTGTATCAAATGCTTTTGACGAGTCAAGGAAGGTCAAGGCAGCATGTTTTTTGATGTTTAAGTTCTGATACACATTTTCGAATAGTATGTTTATGGCATCTACCGTTGTATGTCCACCTCTAAACTCAAATTATGTTAAGTTAAAATATCGTATATGATTAAGAACTTAGTAAGTTTATTGTACACAATTTTTTCAAATACTTTACTTAAAGTTGGCTATACGGAAATGGGGCGATATTTGGATGAAGTATTTGGGTTTCCCACATGCTGTAAATACTCTGGCTTCCTTTAGACTGCCAGGGAATATACCCAGTGTTATTGATCCATTCATTAGCATACTGAGTAGTATTGCAATTTCATCGGATACTAATTTGCATATTTTTACCGGGATCGTATTGATGTCAGAATCTTTATTTTTTAGATTTTTTATTGCTACAGAAATATCGTGTGGTAGCATTGGATCAAAGAAAAATGAGTTTGGATTTGGTTGTGGCATGTATTGTTGGTAGTAAGTGTCTGTAATTGGGATCGAGGCTGCAGTATTAGAGCCGATATTTGCAAAGGTGTTTAATAAATTGGCTATGTCTTTGGGATCAGTGTAAGAATTTCTACCTTGTGTGAAGGACGGAGAAGTTAATATATTGATAACGATTTGTCGGACACGATTTTAACCAAGCAAGGTTAGTTCTTATTTAATAAGATTTCATGTGAAAGTGTACCAAATGCTTTTGACAAGACGAGGAAGATCAAGGAAGCGTGTATTTGCTGTTTAGGTTCTGATAGACATTTTCTAATAACATGTTAATGGCATCTTCCGTTGTATATCCATCTCTAAACCAAAATTGTATTTTAGTTAAAATATCGTTTCTAATTCAGAATTTAGTAAGTTTATTTGTGTTCGATTTTCTTTTAAAATATTGTAATTTAAAGTTGGCAGTACGGAAATGTTTGGTTGGATGAAGCGTTTGGGTTTCCTGACTTAAATACAATATATATACAGGGCGTCCCAAAAAAATGTA
This sequence comes from Bathynomus jamesi, assembly GCA_023014485.1. NCBI lineage: Eukaryota > Metazoa > Arthropoda > Malacostraca > Isopoda > Cirolanidae > Bathynomus > Bathynomus jamesi. The sequence goes on from JAJOZX010001699.1 coordinate 621,505, forward strand.
TACACACTTTAAATACTTATAAAGGCAGTGTTTATTAAAATACATTTCATTTTCAAAATGTAATAGAATCTACAGACATTATTTAATTGTTTTGTCAACGCCTGTTTTCAAACTGACGTCCGTTCTGGTCCAGGCACTGCTGATAACGCGAAGCAATGGAATCGCAAACATCACGAAACATTTCGTTTGGTATTTGTGTGCATTCTCGTTCAATGGCTGCTCTCAATTCAGCGACTGTTGCAGGTTTTATAGCGTAGACTTTGTCTTTTAAGTATCCCCATAAAAAAAGTCTAGTGGTGTGAGGTCTGGTGAACGCGGAGGGTATTCTACGAAACCCCTTCGTCCAATCCACATCCACATCGTGCCAAGTACCACTCGCAATACTCCACTCTTCGGTCCGGATCATCTTCATTAATAGCATGGACTAATCTTGGAATGTAACTTTTCCATTGACAGCGCTTCAAAATGCGTTGGACAGACGATTCTGAAATTCCTACCTCACGACTCGCTTGCCGCACAGATTTTCTTGGACTTTGGTGATACGTTTCCAGTACTCTTTCTTGCTTTGTGGGGCTTGTCGATGTCCGTGGTCTTCCGGAACGCTTCTTGTGGACATTCTGAACAGTTCCATCGGCTTCAAACTTATCTCTAATTCGAGTGATGATAAGTCGCGTTGGTGGATCTGTTTGAAACTCCCTCCTAAACTGTCTTTGCACTTCAACTGCGTTTTCACACTTCCAGTAGCATTTTAGAATGAATTTCCTTTGTTCAAAGCTTAGTCTGACTGCCATTATTAATTCTAATGGGTTTAACTTGGAAAGAAAGAAACGTCAATTGAGCTATCAGCTGTTAAAGTGTGTATACATTTTTTTGGGACGCCCTATATATATATATATATATATATATATATATATATATATATATATATATATATATATATATATATATATATACTCTGGCTTCCATTACATTGTCAGGAAATATTCCTAGTGTCACTGATTCATTCATTAGATCCCTGAGTGGGATTGCAATTTCATCCGATGCTAATCTGTATATTTTTACTGGAATTGTATTGATGCCAGTCTTTATTTTTCAGATTTTTTATTGTTAAAAAGATATCGTTCAGTCGGACTGGATCTAAGAAAAATGAGTTTGAAGTGAGTTGTGACATGTATTGGCAGTAGCGAGTGTCAGTATTTGCAGTATTGGAGCCGATATTTGCAAAGTTTGTTTAACAAATTGGCTCTGTCTTTGGGATCACTCTAAGAATTTCCGCCTTGTCTGAGACAGAACAAGGGATTTTGTTTTTACCTTTTTTGTGTAATTAATTCTTTCAGAGTGTTCCATAGCCTTTTTTATTGGATTTTTTCATCAGTTTTCGAACATTACAAAATTACGACAAAATTACAAACTTTTTCTGTCCTTTAAAAGAAACGAAGTGATTTTTATAAATTTGGATGCGCTGAGTTCAAATCTGATGTCAAAATACCTATATCACCCACGTTTTGAAGGGACGAAGGGACGTGTAATAAAAGTCTTATATACAGATTAGAATATATTGAATACTTCAACATAATTATTATAAGATCAGAACAACAATTAAAATCATTTTGCTGATGTTTTTCGCTTGTACAGTGCTTACAAGAAGTCTCGCGCCTCTGTCTCGTCCCAAGCTAGTCTGTTAGGTATAAAATGGGCGGTCCTTATGGCAGCGGAGGTGTGTTCGGATTGGTGCACATAATTGCTCCAACGGTGGAAGAGATACTTAAATTCATGTGTGTATTATGCCATATGATGTGCGTAATAAATAATCATTTTTAAATAGTTGGAGCGTTCAAGATCATCTGTAATAATCTATGGACTACCCCTCAAGCCCACTCTCAACAATTAGATTCCCCTAAGACACAGGCGTCTTCAAGTAACATGAATGCGTAGAGATCTAAGGTGTTAGATTCTATATTATATAATTTATGTGCTAGGTTTAAGAACGCTGGCATTGAAGGATGGAAGGAGGGGACAGTAAAAGCGATAATAGGTTTAATGAAGGAAGTGTAATGAGGATGGAGGTAAGCGTTGCTATGTCGAAGGAAACGAGGTTGGGTGGGGAATTACGAAGGGAGGAGGAAATGCTAAACACAAACTCAAATATTTATTTTAATGCCCTAGACCAGCGCTGTCGAACTTGCGGCCAGCGGAATGGACTTTTGCCAAATTTCATTTCTGAATTTTCTTCCCTATTTTGTCATTTCTAGTAGGGAGAACAACATTCAGCGGGTTCCTAAGTCGTATTAACCAACAGTGTATGATTATAGGCAACATCTTGGCCGCGCTTTATAGAAGTTGGACAGCACTGCCCTAGACCTAGAAAGACAAAGAGCAAAATACCTTAAACTAACAATGAATTGACAGAAACAGAAGAGTCTGGTCTTAGACGCACTGATAGGTTTAATGTATGTGGCTAGAGGCCGCCACTCAGAATTACCACTACTACTAAGTCATAATAAGGTTATTTACTATGACAGAGTAGTCTTGAGTAGTTATGGAAATAAAATATGATTATACTGTTGATGGCTGACTATATTCAGTTGGGATATAAACTATTGCTGACAATCTTTGGATCCTTGGCTTTTAAGACGAATTTTTTATGCATATGTTCAACAAAATAGGAAATTGGCTGATTATTATTACCATTCGAAGGGTTGGTACCCTTCACAACCGAAATCAATTTCAGAAGGGGTGCATGGTATTCTCATTTCCTTTATCGTCCCAGCACGCTTCACATAAGCCATTTACACAAAGATGGAAAGGCCGTCTGTGCACCACGAGACGACCCAGGCAATGCGGGGAGCAATGGTGACATTGCATGAATATGGTGTGCCAATAAGAGAAATATCAAGACGACTAGACGTTCATCGAAGCACTGTGGAGCGGTGGATTCATCGGTATGAAGCAGAAAATTCAATCGCTACTTTGCCGAGGTCTGGTCCTCCGCGTTCAACATCTCAAGAGGAAGATGCTGCGATTGTTAATCATGCCAGAGAGCATCCGTTTGTTCCAGCGACGCATATTTACAGACACCTGAACCTTCGTTGTAGCGCAAATACAGTGAAGAACAGACTTCACAAGGCAGGGTATTTTTCTCGCCATCCAGATATAAAACCTGCATTGACGATTGAGCATAAAGAGGCGCGGATGGGATTTGCCTTGCAATACTTGCCGCAGGAGGAAGAATTTTGGAGAAAAGTTGTGTACTGTGACGAAAAACATTTTCAACAGATAGTCATGGTTCCCTGCATTGTTGGAGGCAGCGCGGAAAACGCTATGAAGAAGGAAATGTTTTCCCGACCAAATGTAGTGGTCACATCAATCTCAGTGTGTGGGGCTGGATGTCTGGCTATGGTGTCGGAGAATTGACTCAAGTAGATGGACGCTTTACTGGACAGCAATACTGCCAGATACTGGAAGAGGTGCTGCTACCCAGTGTTCGTGCGTATCTGGTTCCAGCACCGGAACCATTTTACTTAATGGAAGATAACAGTCCCATTCATAGGAGTAACGTTGTGAGAGCGTGGTACGAAGATCACCAGAGATTATTAATCTAATTCTGCCACCACGTTCTCCTGATCTGAATCCGATTGAAAACCTTTGGGCAATAATGATTAACGAATGGGAGCAACGCAATGAAAGAACATTTGAAGCACTTTTAGCTCACACGAGGAATAGTTGAGGGAGCTTACGCCGAACACCAAACATTCCCTACAATCTGGCCTCTTCTATGCCGCAACGATCGCAAGGAATTATTGATGCTGGAGGAAGCTATACGAAATACTGATGTTAAAGCCATGACGTAAATGTGTATCGAATATATATTTATGTTAATATAGAATTTTATTATATTTTTATGTTTGACATCTATGAAACTATATATTGTGACCATGAAAGAACTTTACTTATCCTTAGTTAGAATCTTTTCTTGCAATGTCTACGCTCGTGGAGATGATAATATATGCATTGTTGAAACAAACTATGAGAAGGTAATAGTTTCAGGAAGAAAATAAAAACTGGCAACATCGAGGTCACCACATGTTTATGGGAATTGTCATATGATATGCTACCAATAAACTCTTATATACTACTATATACAGTATACTATATTCCGTAATAATTACGATGAACAAATCAAATGCAAATTTCTCTGATTCACGGTCCACCAGTCTTGCTTTAGACCAGTGGTAGTCAAACCGGTGTACGCGCAACCCTGGGGGTACGCGAGGGGTTTCCTGAGGGTACGTAAGCTCTGCTGCAAAAACAAGCAAGTTGGTTAATCAATTATAAAATGAATTTATACAATTATAATTATCATCTATCATTTAAATTTTTTTGAAAATATACAGGGTGGGCCGTAAGTTTCCATACATAGGGAAAATAAACATTTTTTTATGGACAACCATTTTTATTTATATAATATGCTCTACATGGTTGCCATTGTTTTGAAAACACATTTCAATACGTGTTCCCCACTGTTGATGAACACGCATTAGCACAGTTGACGTTATGCTTGTAATGGCGTTGGTGATACGTTCCTTTAGATGATTTATGTCTCGTATCTTTTCCTGATACACCATGGCCTTCAAGTGCCCCCAAAGATAGAAATCAAGGGGGGTGAGATCTGGGGATCTGGAGGCCACTCCACAGGACCACGCCGACCAATCCAAGCATCCGGAAACTGCTGATCCAAATACCGACGCACGTGAAGACCATAATGAGGTGGAGCTCCATCTTGCTGGAAGTAAACTGGGAAGTTACCTTCCTCGTTTAGCAGGGATGGGAAAAACTCTTCTTGCAACATGTTAAGATACCTTTCGGCATTAAGATTTCCACTGACAAAAATTGGTCCAATAATTCTGTCACCCCATATCCCGGCCCACACCATCACTTTACCGGCACCTTGCATCTTCGTCGGACTCAGCCAGTTAGGGTTAGCATTACTCCAATAACGTATGTTTTGCAGATTAACCTCTCCATTGACGTAAAAATTTGCTTCATCAGTAACATAAAAACAAACGTTTAATTTTTCCTATGTATGGAAACTTACGGCCCACCCTGTACATATATTATAATCATTTATTTATAATATTAATATTTAATTATAAATTTAACTCAACATTGGTACAAGTTATTATTAAATTATTTAATATTAATTATTTTATATTTTTATATTTTAATATTTTATTTAAATTATTATTAAATTACCCGATATTGGTACAAATTGGTACGAATCGTACGATGCTGTAAAAATAGTAAATTATATCAAGTCTCGAGCAGTGAATTCACACCTCTTTAAAATTCTTTGTGAGGAGATGGGCAAAAATCATACTCAGTTGCTTTTGCACACTGAAGTGCGCTGGCTCTCACGAGGAAAGGTATTAACACGACTTTTTGAACTTAGGAATGAAGTGAGAAGTTTACTTAACAGCCGAAATTCAGACTTATTAAAATTTATAGAAAATGAGGAGTGGCTTTGTAAACTGAGTTATTTGGCAGATATATTCACCAAATTAAACGAACTTAATCTTCAACTTCAGGGGTATGACAAAAATATCTTGCAGGCACAAGAAAAAGTCAAGGGATTTTTTTGGAAAGTTTTATACTGGATAAAGTGCATAGAAGACAATAATACCACACCTTTCCAAATATTCAGCGAATTCTGTCACGAAAACGAGTTTCTTGTCCGTGACTCAGTTATGAATATTATAAAGCAGCATTTAGTGAGCCTTCGTGAAAATCATTTTTGCATTACTTTCCATGTATTAATAGAGATTCCCCACAAAGTGAATGGATAACGAATCCGTTTTCGAACCTTGCTGTGTCTAATGCGGAGCTTCCCACTCGTTTAAAAGAACAATTGATTGAATTGGCAGCTGACAAACTCACTTAAACATAAATTCAATGACTTTTCTGTCTCCGAGTTTTGGAAATTGGCCCATATTGAATACAAAGAATTAAGTGAATTTACTATCAACAAACTACTTCCATTCCCGTCCACCTATTTATGTGAAAAGGGATTTTCGCCACTGACAGCTATCAAGTCGAAAGAAAGAAACCGCCTACATCCAGAAGCTTGCCTCATAATGGCACTCACAAATGTTCGTCCGCGAATAGAACAACTTGCTAGTGACAAACAGTCCCACCCATCGCATTAATTACCTGTAAGTATTTAAAATATATATTTTAGAAGCTCAGACGATTTCTAATTAACTGTATTAGATTCTAATATTTGCCTGAGTTAAAATTTGTGTAAATTGCTTGAGTTGTGTAAAATGTAAATTGTATAATTAAAATGCTATGATATATATATATATATATATATATATATTCATCTAATAATTAGGTGGTCGTAAATAAAGATCGTTTGATAGCTTCATATTCTGTGTAAATTGTATAATAACATTTTTATTTTGGAAACTGAGGGGGAGGAGGTACGCCATAATAAAAAAACAAACTAAAGGGGTACGCCAAGGAAAAAGTTTGAATACCACTGCTTTAGACTAATGACTGTCATAAGATGGAATAGGTTTAACATAGTTCGTTTAATAGGTTACCACTTAAAACAATGGATAAACTATCTATTAGTGAGACGACCGTGACTTCCTCGAAATGCGAGCGCGTGAGAGGTTCACTGAGGAATTTAGTCATTAGATTCTTCACGGAGGATATATATCACAAACAACAATATTGACAACAATTCCCAACAATTACTTAATATCAATAATTGCATTTGAGCAAATAATTTAGACCTGCGTCAAAATAACTTAGGTATCATGCCATGATTTGGGATATTTGCCGAATTAGTCGTTCTCTATAGTCTACACTCTACAGTATATATTGAGACAGTATAATGTAATGCCCAGCTAATATTATGATGACTAGGATTGCTCCATAACCATCCCAACATCCCGAAACTTGCTCCATTCTGCTTCTTAATCATTTGTATTTTAAACACTAAAATGTAGCAGAAGTGACGTGATAATGGACGTCATTGATTGTGATAGAGCAGTTATGTGCACCAATCCGAACACACCTCCGCTGCCATAAGGACCGCCCATTTTATACCTAACAGACTAGCTTGGGACGAGACAGAAGCGTGAGACTTCTTGTAAGCACTGTACATACTCTTGGGAGTTTCCCTAATGAGAAACCAGCAATATTCAGCCAACATACTGGAATTCCATCTTCCCTGGAACCACTTTTCCATAACGGCTATCTCCTAATGGAATCTTTCGCCGTGCTCGTCGCTAACGGCGCCCAAATTGGTTGGAAAGAAATCTAAATGAGAGTCAAGGAAATGCACCTTCAAGGACATATTACAACCCATAGATTTATAGCACTTTAATATCTCATTCCCCATAGTAACATAATCGTTAGACTTGACTTTACCAAGGAAGTTTGAACAAACCGATTTGAAGGCCACCCATGCTACTTTTTCTACCTCATTTAATTTGTTGTCAAAATTAATACCCTCCATAACTTTCCTTATTTGTGGGCCAACAAAATTTCCTTCTATGATTTTAGCTCTCGCTCGAGAAACTCAAGAACCAGCCTCGGAACCAGGATTGATGAACAGATCACGGAAACGAAATTGGACAGGAAAAATGGACACACTCAGGATTAGATGCAGAACGATTAACAAAGCAACTTATAGGGGGAAAGAAGATGAAATTCTGGACATTATGAGGGAAAGGAAAATCGACATCTTGGGAATGGCAGAAACAAGGCATATGGGTGGAGAACTGGGAAGGGACTTGGGGGATGGATATGTGCTCATGTACAGAGGAGTGGAGGAGGGTCGGAGGAGGATGCACGGAGTGGCAATGATTATTGGACCGAGATTGTTCCCAAACATACAGACTGTAGAATTAATAAGCGAAAGACTCATGAAATGTAAGTTGAGAATTAGGAATAAAACATATATTCTCTACCAGGTTTATGCGCCACAACAGGGGCATAGTGAAGAGGAGAAGACCAACTTCATGGAACTATTAGATGACAATTATGAAGTGGGAGGAGAGGAGGTGGGACTGCTTATGGGAGATTTCAGTGGTAGAGTGGGAATGGAGAGGGAGGGAGTGGAGCAGGTAATTGGATCTTTCGGAGAACAGAACCGAAATGCAGAAGGAGAAAAACTAATAGATTTCTGCGTAAGGAACGAACTAAAGATCATGAACGGATTTTTCAAACACCAGGAGACCCATATGTTTACGAGATACAGGTGGAACCAAGTGACAGGAAACTTTGACCAAAAAACCATCATAGATTACTTTATATGCTCCGATAAGAGAATTGTTGGAAATGTCAAGGTGATACCAGGGGTTACGTTAGACTCCGACCACAGATTACTGATAGCAGATTTGAAAATGCAGAAAAAAGTGGCAACAAAAGAGGAGAAGAGGAAGGTAATTAAGACAAAGAAACTGCAGGATGAGAACATTAGAGTCAGATTCAGAGAGGAACTTGAAAAAAATATAGCTGAGACGGAGGAAAACAATGAATGGGAAACCGTGAGAGATTGTGCTAAGAGGGTTGCGGAGGAGATTTTGGGAACTGAGTGGGTGGGGGGAGGAAGAAGAAGACATACACCATGGTGGACAGATATAGTGAGAGGCATAGTAAAACAGAAAACTATAAAACATAGGAAGTGGTTGAGGCAACGTACACAGGAATCAAGACGGGAATATGTGCAAGCAAGAAATGAAGCTGAGAGGGAAGAAAAGGGCAAAACAAATGGCAATGAGAGAATTGGGAGAAAAGTTGAGAGAAGCTGAGAAAGGAAACAAAAAACTGATTTAAAGCCTTGCAAAATCTTATAGGAAGGAAAAGAAAAAAGTATACAGTATTAAAAATGAAGCGGGAAATGTGATAGTGGGACCTGGACCAATTAATAGACGATGGTCAGACTATTTTAAAGATCTATTGAATGGAGATCCAGAAGAAGAAGTGGAGGAAGCGAATGGAATATACACCAGGAATTAGCAGAACAGGTAATTATTACCAGAGAAGAAATGGAAGAGGTTGTTAATAAAAGAAGAATGGAAAGTCAACGGGAGTGGATGAGTTTCCGATTGAACTTATAAAGGAGGGAGGTGAAGCCATGAAAGAAAAAATTCGAAACCTGTTAAATAAATATTGTAGAGAAGGTCAAGTCTCCGGTGATTGGGGAAAACAATCATCGTTCCAATATATAAAGGAAAGGGTGACTCGGGTAGATGTGAGAATTATAGGGGAATATCGCTTATTAATCATATAACAAAATTTTATGAAAGAATAATAGAAAAAAGAGAAAGGCAAATAATTGAAGCAAGGTTGGGAGAGGAACAGCATGGTTATCGAAAAGATAGAAGTATGGTAAATCTTATTTTTGGCCTCAGTTCTGTTATAGAAATGACATGGGAATTTATTACTAACATCTATGTAATATTCATAGATCTTAAAAAAGCATTCGATACAGTGCCCAGAGGAAGAATGTGGAGACGTTTGGAGGAGATTTACGGGGTAAGGGGGACACTTCTTAGGGCTTTCAAAAGTTTGTATCAAGTTAGCGAATGCAAAGTAAGGACTGGACACAAAAATGATGAGTGGTTTGAAGTTAGAACAGGGGTGAAGCAGGGTAGTGTTATATCACCACTCCTGTTTATAGCCTACATGGACATAGTCATTGCAAGTTTCAAGCGACGTCATGAAATGAATAATAATAATGGAATAATGGCATATGCGGATGACATAGCATTCTGGACGACAGATCACTCTAAGAATTTCCGCCTTGTCTGAGACAGAACAAGGGATTTTGTTTTTACCTTTTTTGTGTAAATTAATTCTTTCAGAGTGTTCCATAGCCTTTTTTATTGGATTTTTGTTCATCAGTTTTCGAACATTACAAAATTACGACAAAATTACAAACTTTTTCTGTCCTTTAAAAGAAACGAAGTGATTTTTATAAATTTGGATGCGCTGTGTTCAAATCTGATGTCAAAATACCTATATCACCCACGTTTTGAAGGGACGAAGGGACGTGTAATAAAGTCTTATATACAGATTAGAATATATTGAATACTTCAACATAATTATTATAAGATCAGAACAACAATTAAAATCATTTGCTGATGTTTTTCGCTTGTACATACTCTTGGGAGTTTCCCTAATGAGAAACCAGCAATATTCAGCCAACATACTGGAATTCCATCTTCCCTGGAACCACTTTTCCATAACGGCTATCTCCTAATGGAATCTTTCGCCGTGCTCGTCGCTAACGGCGCCCAAATTGGTTGGAAAGAAATCTAAATGAGAGTCAAGGAAATGCACCTTCAAGGACATATTACAACCCATAGATTTATAGCACTTTAATATCATTCCCCATAGTAACATAATCGTTAGACTTGACTTTACCAAGGAAGTTTGAACAAACCGATTTGAAGGCCACCCATGCTACTTTTTCTACCTCATTTAATTTGTTGTCAAAATTAATACCCTCCATAACTTTCCTTATTTGTGGGCCAACAAAATTTCCTTCTATGATTTTAGCTCTCGCTCGAGAAACTCAAGAACCAGCCTCGGAACCAGGATTGATGAACAGATCACGGAAACGAAATTGGACAGGAAAAATGGACACACTCAGGATTAGATGCAGAACGATTAACATAGCAACTTATAGGGGGAAAGAAGATGAAATTCTGGACATTATGAGAAAGGAAAATCGACATCTTGGGAATGGCAGAAACAAGGCATATGGGTGGAGAACTGGGAAGGGACTTGGGGGATGGATATGTGCTCATGTACAGAGGAGTGGAGGAGGGTCGGAGGAGGATGCACGGAGTGGCAATGATTATTGGACCGAGATTGTTCCCAAACATACAGACTGTAGAATTAATAAGCGAAAGACTCATGAAATGTAAGTTGAGAATTAGGAATAAAACATATATTCTCTACCAGGTTTATGCGCCACAACAGGGGCATAGTGAAGAGGAGAAGACCAACTTCATGGAACTATTAGATGACAATTATGAAGTGGGAGGAGAGGAGGTGGGACTGCTTATGGGAGATTTCAGTGGTAGAGTGGGAATGGAGAGGGAGGGAGTGGAGCAGGTAATTGGATCTTTCGGAGAACAGAACCGAAATGCAGAAGGAGAAAAACTAATAGATTTCTGCGTAAGGAACGAACTAAAGATCATGAACGGATTTTTCAAACACCAGGAGACCCATATGTTTACGAGATACAGGTGGAACCAAGTGACAGGAAACTTTGACCAAAAAACCATCATAGATTACTTTATATGCTCCGATAAGAGAATTGTTGGAAATGTCAAGGTGATACCAGGGGTTACGTTAGACTCCGACCACAGATTACTGTACTGGTAGCAGATTTGAAAATGCAGAAAAAAGTGGCAACAAAAGAGGAGAAGAGGAAGGTAATTAAGACAAAGAAACTGCAGGATGAGAACATTAGAGTCAGATTCAGAGAGGAACTTGAAAAAATATAGCTGAGACGGAGGAAAACAATGAATGGGAAACCGTGAGAGATTGTGCTAAGAGGGTTGCGGAGGAGATTTTGGGAACTGAGTGGGTGGGGGGAGGAAGAAGAAGACATACACCATGGTGGACAGATATAGTGAGAGGCATAGTAAAACAGAAAACTATAAAACATAGGAAGTGGTTGAGGCAACGTACACAGGAATCAAGACGGGAATATGTGCAAGCAAGAAATGAAGCTGAGAGGGAAGAAAAGGGCAAAACAAATGGCAATGAGAGAATTGGGAGAAAAGTTGAGAGAAGCTGAGAAAGGAAACAAAAAACTGATTTAAAGCCTTGCAAAATCTTATAGGAAGGAAAAGAAAAAAGTATACAGTATTAAAAATGAAGCGGGAAATGTGATAGTGGGACCTGGACCAATTAATAGACGATGGTCAGACTATTTTAAAGATCTATTGAATGGAGATCCAGAAGAAGAAGTGGAGGAAGCGAATGGAATATACACCAGGAATTAGCAGAACAGGTAATTATTACCAGAGAAGAAATGGAAGAGGTTGTTAATAAATGAAGAATGGAAAGTCAACGGGAGTGGATGAGTTTCCGATTGAACTTATAAAGGAGGGAGGTGAAGCCATGAAAGAAAAAATTCGAAACCTGTTAAATAAATATTGTAGAGAAGGTCAAGTCTCCGGTGATTGGGGAAAACAATCATCGTTCCAATATATAAAGGAAAGGGTGACTCGGGTAGATGTGAGAATTATAGGGGAATATCGCTTATTAATCATATAACAAAATTTTATGAAAGAATAATAGAAAAAAGAGAAAGGCAAATAATTGAAGCAAGGTTGGGAGAGGAACAGCATGGTTATCGAAAAGATAGAAGTATGGTAAATCTTATTTTTGGCCTCAGTTCTGTTATAGAAATGACATGGGAATTTATTACTAACATCTATGTAATATTCATAGATCTTAAAAAAGCATTCGATACAGTGCCCAGAGGAAGAATGTGGAGACGTTTGGAGGAGATTTACGGGGTAAGGGGGACACTTCTTAGGGCTTTCAAAAGTTTGTATCAAGTTAGCGAATGCAAAGTAAGGACTGGACACAAAAATGATGAGTGGTTTGAAGTTAGAACAGGGGTGAAGCAGGGCAGTGTTATATCACCACTCCTGTTTATAGCCTACATGGACATAGTCATTGCAAGTTTCAAGCGACGTCATGAAATGAATAATAATAATGGAATAATGGCATATGCGGATGACATAGCATTCTGGACGACAGATAGAGAAGATATAGAACAAGCTTTAATTGATTGAAATGATTGTTTGAAGGAGGGGGGAATGGAAATGAATGTAGAAAAGACGGAAATAGTAAGTGTATGTCGAAGAGAAGGAGAATTTGGAGTTCAAATAGGAGATAAGGAAATAAGAATGTTAAAAAATTTAAATATTTAGGGAGTATGTTTACTAAAGAAAGTGGTAATATGCAAGAAATAACTGAAAGAATTGCAAAGTTTAGTAAAAATGTCGGAATGTTATACCCGCTACTGAGAGGTGAACATGTGCCCCATGGGCTAAGAAAATAATCTTCGAAACAGTTTTAATACCAATACTGATTTATGGGTCGGAACACTGGAAAATGCGCATGGCGGATCCATGTAGAATTCAGGTGGAAGAAATGACACCGCTGAGGACTGTTCTGAGAAAGACGCAAAGAGATAGGATACGAAATGAAGAAATAAGAGCCAATGTGGGAGTAACGCCGATTTTAAGAAAAATCGACGCTGCCAAATTGAGATGGTTGGGCCACTTGGAGAGAATGGAGGAGGGGAGAACTGCGAGGAGGTGCTGGGAGTGGAGACCAGGGAATGGCAGAAGACCGCGGGGAAGACCGAGAAGGAGATGGAGGGACGAAGTGGAGGAGAGCTTGCGAAGATACGACTTGCCCAGCATGCAAGAGCTCGGGGAAACGGGAGTGCTGCTGGACAGGGCGGAGTGGCGAAGGAGGCTGGCTCCACTGACAGGCTAACTAGCCTACCTGGGAGCTGAAGTAAGCAGTAAGATAACCTTGGAAATATATTCCTCAAATAAATAAACGCCTCACTGTTCTTGTCCATAGCTTTCAGAAACTTTTTCATCAATTCCAGTTTGATGTGAAGTGGTGGCAATAACACTTTTTTTGGATCTACTAAAGGCTCATTGGAAATATTTGTCTGCCCTGGAACAAAACTCATCCTGGCAGGCCAATCTTTACAAACAAAATGGCTGTCTCTAGCGCGATTGTCCCACTCGCATAAAAAGCAGCAATATTTTGTGTACCCTTGCTGCATTCGAAGAAGAAGGCCTATAACTTTTAAATCACCGCAAATATTCCACTTATACTTATTATAGTCAATGGATGTAAGTAAAATACACATATTCCCATATGTTTCTTTTATGTGGACCATATGTGCAATTGGGACAGAAGGATAAGTATTTCCGTTGTATAGAAGCCCTGTCTTCAAAATTAATTTGGAGGAATCACTGAAGAGACGTCATTCCTCCGGCTTGTGTTGATGCCCCAAAGACTCCATTAAATTGTCTACATCATTACAAAACACAATACCATCACTTGTAGGAAAAAAGGTAATGAAATCATTCTGACACTTTCTACATGAAGTTATGTTGGTGCCCTTTTCTAAAAGATTCCACCCTTGCAGTCTAGATCCTAGAAGTTTAGCCCGATTTTTCGAAAGATTCAAATCTTTCACGAGACCATTTAGTTCTGCCTGTGTAATAAGGTGAGGTGACGATGATGTGGATGGTAGAAATTCTAGATCTGCAAGCTCACTGGCTGCTTGTGGTTCAATTTCAATTTCAGAGTAGCAATATTCCTCGTCAAAAGTCTAATCTTTTGGTGGCTTAGGAACTGGCAGGGTTTCATCGTGAGGAACTGGTCGCATAGCTGATGGCAGGTTTGGGTATCGTATTGCGTGTTTGGATTTCGAAAAGAAACCTCGTATATTTGTTAAACAAAAGTAGCAGTCACTAACATGACCTTTTGGCTCTCTCCAGAACCATAGGGACAACAAACGGCATTGATGGACGTGAACCTTGTAACCACGCTCTTAAGCTCTTTGCACACGAATTGCAACATATGTGGGGAGCTCAGTTTCTGTCCCGATCAGTGATCACCCACTTTGCATCCAAAATATAATTCATATGCCTTTTTAACCAGAGGGGTAAATGTTTGTTTTTAGGATTTCAATGTTAGTTCGCCACACACATAACAAAATAAATCGGCACTGGTTACACATTCTCAGACATTATTGAAGTTAAAACACACGAAAGCAATGAATGTTCTCGACAAAAGAAGTTAATAAACACAGTAGATCCAGCAGAAAAGTACCTTAACACCAAACATCAACAGAGCACCTGAAACAATGAAAGAAAATAACAATTTTCCACTTGGCAGCCACTGTGAAATCACCTGACCACCTTTAGACCAATCACAGAACAACACAACATTTCGAATAACCAATCAGTGAGCAACACGTGTCACAATAATGACCAATAGCCGTAGGGTTGTCCCTTTGCTTAGCAGGCGTTTGATATAATTTGGATAATTTTTGTGGAACATTAACGTAGTTTTCTAGAAAAATGGTGGGTGTTAGAGAAAAAATAACGACATATTCGCAATCAGCGCATCAAAATACATATAATGAAAATGAATGAAAATGAAAATGAAAAATCAACAGAATTTGTGCAAAGGACAGAAATTGTGTTGTGCAGTGTAATCTGTTTTTGCTCTTTTAATGACTGCATTTAGTTTTTTACAGTAATATTTTATGGCTGTTCGATAATAATATCAGTTTTCCATAATTTAAAGAGAGTATGTTTGCGTTTAATACTCACAATGAGTGCTGGTGTGATCCACTGGTGGTTGTATTTAGTTTTAGATATTACTTTTGATTTAAGGGAAAAGTTTGTATTGACTATAGCTATTAATGTGTTTGAGAATGTCTAAAACTTTGTCTCAATGGCATGGTTATTTTCATTTATTCCAGTCCATTAAAAAGCTGTTATTTATCTAAGAATTTTAGTTTATTATTATAGCTGTAAGATTTATAGTCAGTTGTTATATTTTAGTATGGTGCACGTCGGCAGTTGATTTGTGATATTTAATATAATTACACCTGAGATGCAGTCAAGCTGGAACCATACCAAGATTTGATCTAGCAGAGTCGAATTTCTGATGTCGTTGGCATTGGCTTTGTAATAGTTAATTTAAAACCTCTTCCATTCATGATGTTGTGAATTAAGTAAACTTGCGTTATTATTTGAATGTTATTTTGCGAAATCAATATTTAACGTGTCTCCTGCAATGACACAATTGTTACCGATATGATTGAAGGTTAGAATTTTATCGATATTTGTAATAAAAGTTGGTACGTTATCAGCTGGTGGTCGGTAGATTGTCATTATTATTTTTCCAACTCGATGTGCCTTCGTAATGACATTTTGAGGAATGTTTGCGGAATTTTTCTTTAATGGCATCTCTGACGATTTCGATAAGGTTTTCATTTGGGAAACCTTGTGGGACTCCAGGTCCTCCGATAAAATATAGATCTTTATGCGGTTCCTGTTTAAGGTTGCTGTTTAACTTTTCATTTTCTTTCGCCTGGTTCTGGAGTCCAAATTCTAAAGGGAATACTCTCCCAAGCGCGTTTATGCGCTGTTTTAATTCGCTTTCCCCCCCCCCCCGCTGTTTCGTTGCATTAAATTCCTCAATTCGGTGATGGAGGGGAACCTCTTCGGATGCGGAGAAAGCAGCACCTGAGGTGGAGGGAAAAGGCAAACCACTTTCCAGAGCATCCTGTTCTCTCTTGAAGCTCTTCCGGGAAAGGGAAATGGGGATGTTTTGGCCGCGGGTTATTTTTGTAACATTGCTTCACTTGATAATGTTGATAGTTCCGTATTTAAAGGAAACCCTAATGAGAGAATTTGACTTTTTTTTTTTTTTAATAGCGTTTTTACTTTAGACTAAATTTTATTTAGGATGACCTGAAGATCTCCCCCCCAGGTAGAGCTAGGGTGGGGAGAAGATCTTCAGGTGATCTTATATATATATGCCCGGTTAGGTTAATTGAATGCCCAGTTAGGTCAACTGAATGCCAGGTTAGGTTAACTGAATGCCCGGTTAGGTCAACTGTACGCCCTTCATGACTGGTTAGTTAAGGCATGATATTTTCGTTAATTTAAGCGAAAATATCATGACTTAACATAACCAATCGTCAAGGATGTACAGTTGACCTAACCGGGCATTCAATTAACCTAACCTGGCATTCAGTTGACCTAACCGGGCATTCAATTATAGGTCTGCCCTGTCGTGATATTTTCGTTAGTTTACTGTCAAAACTTGGGGGAGTATCTCCAGGTGGAGCGGACTGGGGTGGAGTATCTTCAGGTGGATCGGGCTGGTGGGGGGGTAAGATCTTCAGGTGGACACTCTGGGGGGGGAAGATCTTCAGGTGGACACTCTGGGAGGGGGGTAAGATCTTCAGGTGATCCTTTATTTATTTACATATATAAAAATAACAGGCCTGCGATGGTTTTGTTATCCGAAATATTTTATCGCTTATATAGTAATTTTTGCACGCTGATTCCGAAAATAATATTAATTTTTCGCCATCACGTACAGATTTTTCACAAAATGTCATTTCATATGTAAGTAATTTTCATTAAAATTGAATCAATTAAATTTTGATTAAAAACTACTGCCGAGTGCCGATATCTCGCAGGAAAAATCCAAAATTACACTTCAATAGAAAATAATATATATATATATATATATATATATATATATATATATATTTGTTGATTTGATATTTTATTTTATTAATTAATTTATTTTTATTTCATTTTTATATTTATTTTTAGTATTTCATAATAATGTTTCATAACCTTTACTTGCGAATGAAATTATTTTGATTTTGGTTTCTGCTTTCATCGATTTGTGGTTTTATCTGCCGTGAAAATTTAATGTCACGCGGTTTTTATCACTTTCTTATTCCGAAAAAAAAAAAAAACACGGTTAATATTTATTTACATTCAGAATTAAAATTGGAGTTGGAGGTTTTTATTTAACTCGGAGAAGCAGTTTCCGACTGAAACTCAAAATTAAAATTTAAACTTTTTTGTCATTTTGTAAAGGTTTAAAGTTTTAAGCAAAGGTTTGGTGGCTTTTTGTTCCATTTCACGTCCTTCGTCCAACAAAGCGAAGGTAAAAGGTTAAGCGCATATTTTCAGTATTAAAAAAAGTATATTCGGCAATTTTTTAATCTATATTCAATTAAAAGTAGAGGGTAAAAACTAAAATGAAAACCTTATTCCCACCCACAATTACAAAACATGTCGGTAGAGGCTTTTAGTTGTCCTTTCTGTCCATATTTGTCATTCATTAACCACTGTCCCAGAGATTTTCCAGTTGGTTTAAGTCGCATGCTTTGCTTGGTCAGTCGAGCAGATCATTTAACGGCTGTTCCTTGTTGCTATCCTTGTCATTTTTCTTACTTCAAAGCCACTTATCTAAGCAAAACTATTAGCATACAAGTGTTCACTACTCGCTTCAACAAAATTGTTTTCTTGAGAGTGATGCGTGTTATTAATTCGCCAGCAACTTTGAGCAGAGGTTCTTCTCATCGGAGAGAATAACTCTGCTCCAAAATCCTACAGCATCCTTAAGGTGGTATTGGGCAAAGTGTAAACAAACTTGTCTCTGTATTTCCGTTAAAATTTTTTTGCAGGCCGGAACTCGAATAGCAGGTTCGTGTAAATCACTCAATCATTCTTTAGCTAATTAGCGAATTAAGGTTGTCTTTGATTTCAGCCGCGTTGGTAAAGGGGTTATGTTTTGCTCCATCTGTTCTTGCTACCGTTTTCCTTTTAACATCTGTTCTATGGCGATCCTGAAGATTACCTTCTCCCTCACATCCATCAACACATCGATACATAGTTCAGTGACCTTTGCAATTCTTATTCTCGGCTAAATTCTGAAGCCGATTTTCTTGTTTGCCTCATTCCATTTGTTCGATCTCTCTGCGAAATCATTTCCCGATGATAAAATAAGCATTAAGCATGCATATAAATAAGAGTTTTCAGTGCTGTTACTTTAGAAATCTATTTCACCGCTTATATATAAGGATAAAAAATATATCTTAAGGGTTTCGTAGATACGTGACTCAATTAAAGTTTCTTGTGTTGTTTATAAAAGAAAACTGCACTTACAGTTAATAACGCGAGAAAATTAAATATGGAGACAACAAAATCATCGAAATCTAATTTCAGCCAACATAACTATAACTAAACTAACTTAAATCTAATCAAACCTATATAACGTAAAAGTTTAGCCAGTTAAGTTTTCCTCCATTGATCATTTTCTTTTGGAGAAAATTGTTCCATATCGACTTTACAACTTTATACATATAAATTTATGTACAGTTCATTTTTCAAGCAGAGAGAGAGAGAGAGAGAGAGAGAGAGAGAGAGAGAGAGAGAGTTAGCAACAACAGGATGTCCACAAAGTCCCTTTGCATAAAAAACAAGGGCAACATACATATATGCTGTAATTTGAGTGCAAAGAGACTTTGTGGCCACTCTATACAACTTACAAAGTAATTTTCATACCAACGTGATGAAAATACTCCTCAAATAGGCTACTATTAAATATTCTAAAGCAAGAAAATATCGTAAACCTTTACATAATACATTAAAAACAGATAACAGAGGAGGAAAAAATAATAATATAGAAATTAAAAAAAAATTTAGATTTTTTTTAGTTGACAATGAAAAATGTCTTTTTTTTTAAAGATGTTTTCAGAAAATGTTTCTTCCACGACTAAAATAAGACTAAAAATAAAATTAAGACAAATAAAATTACAACGATATGTAAAAAAAAAAAAAAAAGAGATTTATGCAAATTTAACTTGATATCGAATATTATCATTCATTATTTTTACATTACACTGGTATGCATATGAAATTTTTTTGTCTGCTGTGAGGGTTTTTTCAACTCATATTATATAATTCGACCATGCTGAATTTGAAAATGACATTGGTTTTCCTCAATCAGGTCAGGTTTTTTCTCTATTGGCCATTTATTATAAGTCCAATTTTATCCCCAAATTTATTGATTTTTTTAGCTTAAACACTGTAGATACGAGTAATATTATAAGAACACTCGTGAAAAATGAAAACATTGTGTGAATAAATACTTTTATTCATACAATGAATATGGAAAAAAGTTTATTGAGGAAGGAATGAAGTTTTTTTGGCTTTCCGTCTGTGTTTTTCTTCGGGCACGTCTCGCTTCAAACACCAGCAATAGTCCGCCAGCATATTGATATCCCAGTTTCCCTGGTACCTCTCTTCCATTATTTTGATATCTTGGTGAAATCGTTCACCCTGTTCCTCACTATAATCCCCGCAATTTTCAGGAAAATAGTTCAAGTGGGACCACAAAAAGTGCATTTTTATGGACATGCGCGACCCATGAGCTTTGAAAGCTTCCATCAAGTTTTCGACAACGGACTCGTATTCTGGGCTTCTACGCTTGCCAAGAAAATCAGTGACAACTGATTTGAATGCCTGCCAGGCATTCTTCTCAGTTGGAGTCATTGCGTTTTCGAACTGAGTATCCTTGATCAAAGTTCGAATTTGAGGACCATCAAAAACCCCAGTACTTAGTTTAGCATCAGATATATGAGGAAATTTACTCTCGAGATATCGGAATGCTGAACCCTCCTTATTCATTGATTTGATGAAATTTTTCATCAAGCCCAGCTTAATATGAAGTGGTGGGAGCAAAATTTTGTTGGTGGTACAAGGGGCACTGAAACGACATTATGCGACCCAGGTTCAAAATTCTCTCTGGATGCCCATTCACGCTGTGCATAGTGCTTCTCATCCGCTCGGCTATCCCATTTGCAGAGGAAACATGGGTATTTCGTGTATCCCCCTTGCATTCCCAATACAAATGCCACAATCTGAAAAAAATTGAAAATATTTAAAGAATTTAGAGAATTTGTTCTATCAGATAAAAAAATCTATGCATTGGACTGTATCACTTCTGTGGGGAAGTTAAGTGTTCTTATACGCTCTCAAATAACCTTTGGAAAAACAACATAGTCAATAGCAATAGTTTACTTATGATATTAGTATTACCTTCAAATCTCCACAGATCCTCCAGTTATGTTGGTCGTATACGAGAGCATCCAGTAAAATTTTCATGTTATCGTAGCTCTCAGTAAGTTGTACGGAATGTGCTACAGGGACTGATGCAACCCTATTCCCAATGTTGAGAAGTACTGCTTTCAAACTTCGTTTAGACGAGTCTATAAATAGCCTCCATTCTGATGCGTTATATGGCAGGCCCAAGGATTCGATTAGCCCCTCAACATTGCAGCAGTACACTGAGGAAGAGGTATTTTCGTGCACTGCAAAAAACTTGCGGAATTCTTCCTCTCGTTTCTTATACCAGGAGAATGTTGTTCCCGGAGCCAGCAAGTTGTCCTCTCGAAGTCGTGAGCCGAAGATCTCGGCAGCTAATTTGGAAAGTCCTAAATCCCTGGTAAGATCATTAAGTTTGGCCTGGTTGAGAGGCCTCGGCTCATTTGAAGCGGTATTTTGAGGTATATACGACTGGGACTGGTCATTGGCATTGGTCATTGATTCATCATCAGAATCATCGAAGTCCAGGGTTTGAGGTGGGTCGGGTATTGGAATTCCAGGACCATGGGGTACAGGTCTCATAGCAGAAGGAATGTTAGGGTATACAACAATGTGTTTATTCTTCTTGTTAACTCCTGAAAATAGAAACACAGAAACATGGATATAAAACTTGCATATGAAATAGAAGAAGCATTCAGACAGTGGCGGCTCGTGAGGGAAGGCTGCGGTCTGTAAGATATGAAATAGGTCGATGGAGTCTGTATATTTTCTTTCTTTTTCATTCATATTGTCCCTTCGGGGACAATATGAATGAAAAAGAAAGAAAATATAAAATCATTGTATATGTAAATGTAACTTGCATAACAATATGTATGTGTAAATGTATTTTCTATAACAATATATATATGTAAATGTATGATTACCATTATGGTGAATATTATGCTATATATGGTGAATATTACATTATGGTGAATATTATGTCAAGTTTCATACGAGGATTTCAAAATATTTAAGAAAAATAAATTTATAAGCCCACCTTGGAGGTTTGTCATGCAGAAATAGCAATCTGTCACGTGATCCTTTCCTTCTCTCTAAATCATGGGAATTCCAAAAGGCAAAGATTTCGCTCTGCCTTTGCTCCATCTTCTCAAATTTTGAATGCACGTCTTGCAGCACATATGAGGGGCGAAATTTTTGTCCTGGTCCCCTAGCTTAATTCCAAAGTATGCTCTATACATTGTCTTCACAAATTTAGTGATTTGGGACTGGTTATTTGGCATGGTAACCGTCCCACATATGTAGCAGAATCTATTGGGATCATTTTTACACGCTCTATTCATTGTGAAATATTTTATCTATATGCCTGAAAAGTAAAAAAAGATATTATACAAGTGAAACAAGTGATGATAGATGTTACTGTTCCAATTCCGCTTTGACAAAATCACGAAAAATTCTATTTTAATTATGAGGCCATAGCCGGATAACCTGAGCTGATTGAGAAAAACGGATTGCAGATTCGAAATCAGTAGGAAAGACTCTATAAGAATCACTTACAAAACCCTTGACAGCAAAATTGATGCATACCAGTGTTATCATTATTTTGGGGTCAATCCCAGAATAGGCACCTGATGTACCTCAATCCCAGATGAAGCACCTGCGTTCAACCTCAATCCCAGAATAGGCACCTTGCAAGGAATTAAATAAAAAAAACCTGATGATTACAAAATTTATTGTTTATACAAAGTTTATTACAAATGTAATAAAGGCAAAGTTATAAAAGGTTTAAAGTGGTTTAATGAATAAAGAAAAATTGTAGATATTATAAATTCCTGCAATATGAGCCCGAATGTTTCTGAATCCATCTGAAGCAAATCTATCTTGCCACATAAATTGGTATAGATATAGGTTAGGTTAGGTTAGGTTAGGTTAGGTTAGAGTTGATTTTTTCAAATATTGATAAAAACAATGAAATTATATCTCTAAAAACTGTTTATATCTTTTTCTCCTCAATCCCAGATTAAGCACCTAAAAATGATTTCAGGTGCCTATTCTGGGATTGATCCTTATTTTTTAAAAGTTTATATATGTGTGTGTGTGTGTGTGTTAAAACTATTTAAAGTGTTATATAATGATAAAAAGGGAGACTCATTCGTTACATGGCCAAACGTTTCGGAAGTCATAACTTTTCATCATCACTGGCTAAGAATGAAATAATAGAATTATTAAGATAAAAATATAAAGCTTCTTATGACAGAATTAGAACGGGTCTCTTCCCAAAATTGGCCATTCCAGCATTTTATTCTTCAGCCAAAACTGAAAAGTCCGCGAGTGAGAGCTTTAAAGAAAGCAATTCTCAAGTTGATCCATTCTCATTCCCACTTTAGGATTCTCCACTTTAAGTTAGATTTGTTTTTTATAGGAAGTGTTCCTCGGTCCTGTACATACGTCACAACTTTCTTTTTACTTTTTCCTAAATCAGGAATCTCTATTCCCAATTTTGGAATAGTTTTTTCGAGCATTCCCACTTGCGAACTGTGGGTTGGAATGGGAATGGTATTGAATGCATAGGGAACCAATCATCAGACCATATATAGCAGACAACAAAAATAAGTTACAGTTTTATTGCATTTAACTTACGACTTAGTTTAAAACTAAAAAAATGCTCTCCACGACACATCTGTAAGTATGGAAATTAAAAAAATGGTTGGTTGTTATAAATTGTTATACATTAAAAGTCATGACAGTATGAAAGAATGAAACCAACACTTAAAGTCCGTAACCCAACCAAGGACTGTCCCAAGCAAGTTTGAAAATGGGGATTAGGTTCAGTGACGAGACCGCTGCACGTAATGTATTTGGCTGAACCCAGTTCTCCTTTTAAAGAAGAGTTATTTTTCTTGATTGGTGGTGTTACTATCCGTCTGAGAGTCTCCAGTTAGACCAGTGTTTCTCAGCCGGATTTGCCCCACGACTCCCATCTTAGGTCGGCGCGACCCCTCATCATCCCAACAGGGTAAAGAAACTCACGAAACTTTTTTGTTTTTGCGCACAAATCACTACTACAGGCAGTGATGGGCATCGATACACGAAAATCCCTAAGGCGATACCGATACATCGATACTCGTAAATCGTCTAAAGCGATACCGATACATCGATACTTTATAGATGGTTAAAGCGATACCGTTACCGATACAAAAGTATCGCTCGATATGTAACACCGATACATGTATCGCGATACTTCCCATCTCTGACTACAGGGTAAACAAAATACGACAAGGTGGTCGCGACTCACCGTTTGAGAAACACTGAGTTAGACGAAGAACGTAAAACCGAACAACCAACCAACCTTCAAATCCGCACTTCCTTAAAAATCATATATAACATATCTCTCTCTCTCTCTCTCTCTCTCTCTCTAATTCCTATATATTATCGCAATACATCACCCAGCTGGTTTCTTCTGAGCTGGTTACAAACCACTGAACAACCATCTGGAATGGAGATTATGAGAAAATTAACTTAAATTTGCGTCCTTTAACGAATTTGCACTCCGAATATTTTCATATAATTCTTAATTAATTTAATAAATAAATAAATAAATAAATATATATATATATATATATATATATATATATATATATATATATATATTGTAATTATTATTAACCATTTTTGTAATTACTATCTGATCATATAATTAAGCTCTGGGATGACTCAATTTCCTTATCTATCTCTATAAAATTAAACAATTTCGATCAAAGAGATCCTCAGATAGGAAGGAAAATTTTATTTCGTTTTCTTTAAAAATGTTAAAGGTTGAAAGATAACTATTTTAAAACTAACTTTGATCTATATTACTTCATTAAGAATGTTTCTTCGTTTAAAAGATGTATTTTCATTTTTAAATTATTAATTTGAGACAGGATATTTCGTTATTATGTGTGTAATGCCCGTTATGAACCCAAACTAAAGTAAAACTAAATTAAAAGACTCTAAAATAAGGTAAATTCGAACGCCATTTGCTGGAAATAACTTCTAGTGCAGTGTACCATTTAGCCGTTTATTAAGGAGATTCGTTGAAAATTGGTCTTATCTTCGTATCAAATAAAGGATCAAACACCGTAGCAAGTTTTCCCCAAGTTCGAATTTGATTTATGAGGAAGACAATCACTCTCATATTAGGAGATGTGTTTAGAGCGCGTCTCTGTAGAATACTCAAATACCTTATTTCACACACTCACAAACGTGTGTGTGTGTGTGTGTGTGTGTGTGTGTGTGCATAGG
This sequence comes from Bathynomus jamesi, assembly GCA_023014485.1. Lineage (NCBI taxonomy): Eukaryota > Metazoa > Arthropoda > Malacostraca > Isopoda > Cirolanidae > Bathynomus > Bathynomus jamesi. The sequence goes on from JAJOZX010001699.1 coordinate 646,512, forward strand.
CAACTCAGTATAAGGGAGGTCGCGTATGTGATGTAAAGGGGTAATTGTTTTTATGAGGTAACACGTTTGATACCTCGGAAAATAAAAAAACATTATATAAAAGGATCTAGAAACATTTTTCCTGTGAGAAAAAATGCTATTTTATTCCTGATTAAGTTATGTTACGCTAACTTAGGTTAACTAAGTTTTGGTTAAATTAGGTTAGGCTGGATTAGCGAGTACGCCACTATTTAATGCCTTCACGGAAACCACCCTTCGAGCTCTCGTTTGCATCCGAAACACTTATCACGCCCGTCTTAGTTCAATGGCACTAAGATTAGGTTAGGTTAGGTTAAATTAGGTTTGGTTAATTAGTCTTTTAGATATAATGATTTAAAAAAGTCGGTACATCGCTTATATGAAGAAGATGCGCACATGTGTGCGTGTGTGTGTGTGTGTGTGTGTGTGTGTGCGTAGCAAATTTTGTGGCAACTGTATATGAATTGAAGGGGAAATTTATTAACTTTATTACAAAAGTGAATCGTTCATAAGTCACCCACTTAGGTTCTATTTGGATTTGTTCCAACATCCCCCAATTATGTCTTGACTCCGAACCAGAAGAGCAACTCAGAGTGAACAATGTAATCCTTCTTTAAGGAAGTTACGTCGATCTTTCGCTACAGACAGGGACAAGACTGTTTGGAAAAAGAGTGATGATTGATAACAAACTGCATATCTGATGCTTTGCTATCTTTTATGACTGTATAAATGGGACAATTAACAGTGGCATTAAATAGAGATTACGTACATTTCTATTCATCAGTGAACAAGAATTCTGAAGGTAAAATAAGACATAAGAGTAAGAAAGCATTCTCTTAAATCGCATAAGAAAAGAGACTCCTTCGCTCCTACAAGCGGGATATATATATACACACACACTATATATATATCAGTGGCGGCTTTTCAGAGGAGGCATGGGAGGCCGGGCCGCCTCTGTTTTTATCACTATAAACTATGAAAGAGGATTTTATTGATAGTATTAATTCTATACGATCGTGACATGCAGAAAGTAGAGCATCTAACATTTTGTAATCTTTTCTACTTATATAGCATATACTATAGACAATTTTGGGCCTCCCTACTCTCTCTGACTACTTTTGTTTGGCTTCAAACGAGGGTTCAGGATGGACTTGCGGTCGATCACTCTGCAGTACACCGCCTCATTTGTGAGATTTGGTGGAGGAAAAAAGTGCTTTCCACTCTCATCCTGCCCTATGCATGGTTAGTCAGGGACTTTGCACGAGAATCTGTTCAAATGATTGTTGAATGTATTTAGGTTGGTGTGCTGATGTATTACGCCATAAATATAGTGAAGCCACCTTGCGAAAATTTAGAAAATGGGAGTCGCTTTCCAAGAAACTCAAGAAGGTTAAACTGTATCTTCGATTTCTCTCAGTATATTTGCTGAAGATGAATCTAGTAAGATTCGGAAAGTCCTCTTGTGGAATAAATGTTTTATACAATCACCTTGGTTTTCATTTTCCTGCGTAGACTCAGGTTTCCAAGGAACTGGTCATAGCTGATATATATAATATATCAGTGATGTAGCGTGGTCATTTTCAATAAAAATGCAGAACAAGAAATAGCATTGTATATCAGCACCTATAATAAACAACATAAACAATTTCTAATTTGAATGATTATTTATATTGGAAATCAATCCTGCGTGCTTTCTTGCAGAATGTATCTTTCTGATCCATTAACCTTTTTAATGAAGCTTTTTCTGTTAAAATTATTGGTAAAAAAAAGTCTTTCGTGCCCTTGAGAATTACGTAACTGTTTTTATTCTCTTAAGAGTAGAAAACTTTCGCTCAAAAGGATGATGTTGTGGCCGGTATGGTAAGTATAAGGTTAATTATTTTATATGTTTGCTTAAACCCGTTATACAGTTGGTCGTCCAGTAAGAATTTAAGTAATTTTGCTACGTTCTTTTTAGTAAAGTTTTCAGATGAATATAGGAGAGTTAATTTAGAGCGTAACCAAACAAAATCAAAATGAGAATTGCATGCTGTTTTTAAAGATTGTAAAGGACCTTCTCGAAATTGGTTCTCGTAATTTGAAAACAGTTTACAGTTAAGAAGCTCAGTGAATTGAATTCTCTTTATTGACTTGAATCTTTCTTTCAGTTTCATTACAATAGTATCTATGATTTCGAAAAACAGGGTTTTATAAGCTGTATCCGGCGAGCAACTTGAGTTTTTCTTTCGATTGGAAGTTCGCAGTCTTCAACAACTGTGTTCCAGATGCTGTTGAAATTAGATTCTCGCATTTCTTAGAGCGTATTAATTGTTTTTTCAACTTCATTGCAACAAAATAATATGTCCACCGACTTTGATTACAATATATTAAAAAGCTAGGATCAAGTAAAGATAAGCACCCCAGCCTTCTTTAATTAGCCTTATAAGGCTAACTAACGAAAATATCACGACCTAACCTAACCAATCGTCAAGGGCGTACAGTTGACTTAACGATTGGTTAGGTTAGGTCGTGATATTTTCGTTTGTTAGCCTTATAAGGCTAATTAAAGAAGGCTGGGGGTGCTTATCTTTACTTGATCCAAAAGCTATTCTGTGAAGGAGTAAACTTTTCAATAAACGTTATGAAAAAAAATTAAAGTAAAAACTTAAAGGGACCCCTGCAAACCCAGTAACTTCATGTTTATAATATATATACTGTGAAAACATGCATATTTATTTATTTATGTGCATCGGAACTATAAAATAAATAAATATGTATTTCATATTATTTATTTATTACAGTTGAATAAGACTGGCAAAAATTGGCATCTGGCAACTGATAGTTGAAAAGAACACAGGAAAACATTGTACTGTATTAACACAACACACAATAAGGCCCATTTTGAAACGCTTATGTCAATGTATGTATGCCTTTCTGTGACGTTAAGGCTTGCATGCGGTTTTGAAAATGTTTGCGCTTGAAGGAATTATAGTTGATATGAAATAATTACAAAAAATTAAGTTTTTTAAATATAATTGTATTTTGAAAATAATTATATTGTCATTAAATATACCCTCGTGAATTTTAACAAAAAATCGGCGGGTATTAATGTTTTAACCCTTAAATTTCTAAAGAGAGCACGCAATAAGGCTCATTTTGGAGCGCTTATGTCAATGTATGTACGCCTTTCTGTAACGAATCATGCAGCTAGAAATCGCATTCGTTCGAGCTCATTGAGCAAGTTTTTAGCAATTTTCGCTCGTATCAGAGAGATACATATAGATTGAACGTGTATTTTGTGGTTAACAATTATAAATAAGATGCAGGTAATATTAATGAACACAATGAAAAGTTACTAATATTACTGGAATAATAAATTATAAATTAAAGAAAATTAATAAATTTAAAAATATAATGACATTTGTAATATGTATGTTGGTGCGTGTTTGTAACATATATAGTATGTTTTTTTTTAACTAAAGGAAGGGCCTC